>JAQNCB010000001.1:76111653-76122135 GCA_030068295.1 Euristhmus nudiceps
TCTGATGTACTCATTCCTGATCCTGTCCAACCACGTCACTCCCAAAGAGAACCTCAGCATCTTCATCTCTGGGACCTCCAGCTCTGCCTCCTTTCATTTTTGCTGATACTCTTTTGTCACACATCACACCTGACTCTTTTCGCCAACTGTTCCACCCAGCCGGCACACGCTTCTTCACCTCCTTTCCACACTCTCAATTGCTCTGGACTGTTGAACCTATGTACTTAAAATCCTCGACCTTCTTTATCTCTACTCCCTGTAAACTCATTGTTCCACTTGGGTCCCTTTCGTTCACACACATATTCCATTTGGTTCAGCTAATCTTCATTCCTCTCCTTTCACACTTCCAGCATCTGTCAATAAATTCCCATCTCTGTCCTTGATCACTCTAACCTGCTGCACATCCTTTCCATCTCTATCTCTCTGCTTCGCCAGCCTGTATAAAGCATTCTCTCCTTCCTTACTGTCCAACCGAGCATACAAGTCATTGTATACCCTTTGTTTGGCTATTGCTACCTCTACTTTACTCTGTATTTCCCTGTACTCCTGTTTACTCTATTCAGTCCGCTCAGTGTCCCACTTCTTCACTAACCTCTTTCTCTGTATACACTCCTGCACTTCCTTATTCCACCACCAAGTCTCCTCATCTACATTCCGTCCAGAAGACACACCAAGTACTTTCCTACCTGTCTCCCTGATCACATTAGGTGTAGTTGTCCAGTCATCTGGAAGTACCTCTTGACCACCCAGGGTCTGTCTCAATTCCTCCCTGAAAACCACACAACTCTCTTCCTTTTTCAGCTTACACCACTTCGTCCTCTGTTCTGCCTTTGTCCTCCTCATCTTCCCACCAGCAGAGCCATGCTGTTCACCACCATTCTATGCAGTCTGGATACACTGTCACCTACCACTTCTTCGCAGTCACTGATGTCCTTCAGATTACATCGTCTACACAAGATGTAGTTCACCTGCGTGCACCGACCTCCACTTTTATAAGTCACCCTAGGTTCCTGTCTCTTCTAGAAGAAAGTATTCACGACAGCTACTACCATCTATCCTTCTGCATTCCTATCCTGGATACCAAACCTGTTCATCACTTCATCGCCTCTGTTGCCTGCGCCAACATGTCCATTGAAGTCAGCACCAATCACCAACCTCTCACTTCTGGGGATACTCTGTCACTTCATCCAGCTCACTCCAGAATTTCTCCTTCTCTTCTAATTCACATCCTCCCTGAGGGGCATAACCACTAACAACACTGAAGATCATACCTTCAATTTCTAACTTCAAACACATCACTCTGACATTCCTTTCACCTCCAGGGCATTCCTAACATATTCCACCTTCAAGATTACTCCTTACTCCATTTCTCTTCCCACCATGAACATTCTACACCATGATAAAACAGCTTGAACCCTGCCCCTAGGCTTGCTGCCTTTCCACCTGGTATCCTGGACACACAGTATGGCCACCTTCCTTCTTCGCATCATATCAACCAACTCTTGCTTTTCCTATAATAGTCCCTACATTTAAAATCCCTACTCTCAGTCCAAGACTCTTGCCTTTCCTCTGCTCTCTCTGCCTGTGGGCGTGTCTTCCTCCTCTCCTTCCTTGACCCAAACAAACAAAGATATTGAAAGAATAATCAAGAGAGAAAGAAGTGTATACACACACACCAGAAGACAAAAAGATAAGCGATCTCAAGATGAACAAGTAAATCAAAGACACAGAGTGTAGGGAGCCTACACCTGGGACAATCAATCCATACTGAATGGAGCAGAGTGGAAGAGTTGGGAGCCAACCGACACTCTCGCCGTACAGGACAAAGCCTATAGATCAGGGGTGGGCAATTAATTTTCCCAAGAGGCCACATGAGAAACAGAAATTGTTGTGGAGGGCCGGACCAACAGGCTGAACCAAATTAGACTTACCGTAATATTAATTTAGAGATTCTCTAATTTAGAAGAGATAATCTCTGTATAAAAACAGTGAATTGCATTCGTTTGACAAGGTGTGGTTGCGACGAGTAAACGTAATGATTAAAGAATGAAAGTACGCTCAGGAAAAAATTTATTCAAAGAAAAGTCACCAAAACAATTATACACAAAATGTACATTTCAGAAATGAACCATTTTTGAATGACCAGCATCAAGTCAACTTAATACAAATTACCATTTTGCTTGTAGTCCAACCACCTCATTTGCTGCTTTCTGTTCTTTTTGTCTTGTTCAATGACAGAAATCTCTGTGAGTCTCTTGAGCTTGAACAAGTCATCGAAGTCAGGCTGACAGATGACCATCAGTGAGAAAGGATCTGCACCTGGATTTGTTAAATTTCAGCACTGAGAATCTTTGCTCACATATGGAGGGAGATCCAAAGAGAACCCATATCTTCTGAGCACGATTCCTTGTGTGTGAAAAGTTCTCCTTGAGAGAAGAGTAAAAATCCAGGCGTGATACTGACATAAACTGCTCTGCCAGTATCATATCAGACTGACGGTCAATGAGTTCCAGCTGAACATCACTGGGTACATTATCCACATTGCAGGTAAAGGGAGAAGAAATCATGTGAATTTCACCGTCGAACTGTTGTGAAGTCTTTAAATCGCCTTGAAAACACACCATGCAGTGCTTCTAACATGGATGAGTATCTGCACAGGTGATCAACTGATGGTGTGACTTCACTCAGAGTTTGCATGCGAGTGAGATTGATGCTTTCCAGTTGCCTTGGAAGAAAGTGCAACTTTCTCATGAAATCCTTCACCAGACTACATTTCATGAACATAAAGGCACCCATGCTGCAGTTTCGTATTTAGTCCATTCATCAGTGCTCTCACATCAATAGCAAATGCCAGATCTGCCCACCTGAGAGCTCTGGTATGTCTTTGTCTTTCTTCTCACAGAACTCTTGAATGTGTTATTTCAAGTCCCAAAATTTTTTCAGCACTTTGTCCAGGCTGAGCCGTCACACAGTTGTGTGGAAGCCTATGTCACCATGGTCAATCTTATGATTCTCCATGAGTGCGACAAACTGTCTGTGATTTAATGCTCGTGCCCTGATGAAGTTAACTATTTTAACATCATCAATAACATGAGGTTTTAGCACTGACATACAAAACACATTCTGATCTAGGATCCAATGTAAGAATATTGATTTCATTCTCGGGCTGATTTCATCACTTTATCTTAATCTGTTTTAAAGGTCCAACGTTTTTCCCCACTTAGATCTGGACAGCCTTCCATTGCAACACCTACCAGTCTGCGCATGCATTTACTTCCGTGAACAAATGACTCTCCGTCGTCTTTTCTTTCATGATCTTAAAGTCCTTAAAATCCTACGAATAAATTAACGGGGCTCTGTCACGGACATCACAGCTCTCCTTCAAAGCTAAGGAGGGGGGAGAAAAAAAAAAAAAAAAAAAAAAAAAATCAACGGTATCCACTTTATTTTGCAGTTGAAGCTTCACACATCCCGCGATACCCTCAATCCTTCTCATCACTGTTCGTTGAAGAGGGGCACATTCTCAAATGCTTCTTTTTTCCCCCCGGGGCATTGCAGAGTCGACCAAACACTGATGAATTTCCACTCGGGAAATGATCTGCTGAACCAGTGAAGTCCTCTCAAATGTGAAAGTCTGGCTAAATAAAAATGTTCTTAGGAAATTGCGCTGTCTTGACACCTCTAAAGCAAATGACCCTGATGGAATCAGCAACTGTATTTAAAAATTGTGCACCAGTGCTTGCCCCAATACTTGCCAAGCTCTTCCAGATCTCACTCAACACAAAGACAGTACCATCATTCTGGAAAACTGCCCATGTGATAGCTGTACTCAAAAAGGGAAGCAAGCAAGATCCACTGAACTACAGGCCAATTTCCCTGTTGCCCATTATCTCCAAAGTAATGGAAAGCATAATGTGTGACCACATTCGTAAACACCTCGAAAAACATCAACTTCTATCCAGTAAGGATTCCATGAGAAGTGATCTACAATTGACATGCTTTCTAACATCACCCAGTGGTGGAACAATGCCCTCAACATGCAGCAAGAAATTAGAGTCCTTGCCTTAGATCAGTGATCCCCAAACTACAGCCCGCATCCACATTTTTTCCCGGCCCCCTGAACAATACTAGAGATGCATTCTTTTTTTTTTTTCAGTCTGGCCACGTGATCGAGACTTGCACATGCATAGAACGTAACATTCTATTCCACCCTTCTGCAGTGTGTACCTTTCTACCAAAAAAAAGAAATCCTGGACATACCCGTGTGCGCACGGCGATGTGCTGTACTACACAGAGGTCTGATGGTTGAGCCGCGGCAGAGTTTTGAGGCGTTTTTACGATCTGCTACCTGAAATGAACGCATTTCTTCATTCAAAAGACAAAACGGTTCCCGAACTGATCGACCCAGAATGGAAATTGCACCTAGCATTTTTAACAGACGAGATTGAAACTCTGAACAGCCTTAACCTGCAGCTACAAGGCCAAGGGAAACTAATTTGCAACATGTACCGTATTTTCCGGACTATACGCCGCTCCGGAGTACAAGTCAAATCATCCAAAAATAGCATAATAAAGAAAAAAAAACATATACAAGTCGCACTGGAGTATAGGTCGCATTTTGGGGGCAGTATTGTTTAAAAGATTTTGTGAACGCACCTTTTTTGTATGAAGACAACGTGACGATGACGCACTATAAATGGATCTTTGGTGACTAAAACATGATGTGACGATACAAGGCGTAACGAAAATGTTAGTGTTTGAGACGCTCACAGTGCGTCTCTGCCTACTCTGCGCTGAACACAGAGAGGGGAGGAAAAACAAAAGGTGCAGTCTCACCTTTACACACAGAAACATATAGTTCCACTGAAACAGACTGTCGGCTCAAACATGGTAAAACAGACTGTTCATTCCTGTCTCAGATGCTGATGGAGAGAAAGTTCGCCGTGATGTGCTCTCACTGCGCTTTTCAGCCACTGAAATCCTCGGTTTTTAATCCTGTTAATGTTTCTAATCATGTGTGTTTAATATTCCCACTTAAAACGTTCACAATAATGCGCTGTCTTCCCGGATCATTGGAAATCTGCGTCAGCCTTCTCAACAGCACTAAACACTTCCTGTGTTGCCAGTGTTAAAAATAATCAACATGTGAAATGCAGTTTCCAGAGTGAAAATAATCAACGTGTAAAATGCGGTTGCCAGTGTAAAAAAAATAAAATTATAATAATATGTTAATAATTTAACATACAAGTCGCTCTGGAGTACAAGTCGCCCCCCTGGCCAAACTATGAAAAAAAAAATTCGACTTATAGGCTGGAAAATACCGTATTCCCACATAGAAGCATTTGAGGTGAAGCTACCGCTGCTTTTGGAACAAGTGAAAAAGAACAACTTCATCTATCTTCCTGCTACACAAAACCTCTCTGCAGAGAACCCAGTGGTCCGGCTCCCAGCTGAAAAGTGTGTGGAAGCACTGAAAATGCTGAAGACGGACTTCGGTGTGTGATTCCGTGAACATGTTAATGCCCTTTGTTTCCGACATTGATGAAGCCCAGTTTGAGTTAGCCGAGTTACAGAACTGTGATGTCCTGAAAGACGCACTCAAGCCCAACAGTCTCATTGACTTCTATGCCTCCCTCCCAAACGACACGTACCCTTGTATTAAAAACCACGCAATGATGTCGTCCACTCTTTTTTGCAGCACGTATATCTATGAGCAAACCTTTTCACGCATGAAGCACTTGAAATCTCCGATGGGATCAAGACTGACAGATGAACATCTCCATCAGTGTTCGCGACTGGCTGTGACTAAAATGGAACCAGACAATGAACTTCTCACCAGCCAGATGCAGGCCCACAGTTCACCCTGATGAACATGTATAGGTAAGTTACTTTTCTGACTTGAACGAGACATTCTGAGTACAAACAAATATACCGTATTTTCCGCACTATAAGGCGCACCAGATTATAAGGTGCACCCTCAATGAATGGCTCATCTGAAAACCGGTTTCACATATAAGGCGCACCGGAGTATAAGCGCACCTTCAATGAATACCGTAGTGGCTGGGGTTACGTTATGCATCCACTAGATGGAGCTGTGCTAAAGGGAATGCCAACAAAGCTGAGTGGCGTGCCACACCCCCCACCTTTGCTGTGTTAAGCTGGCTGTATAAACTGTGGCTAATTAGCATGGGGCTGTTTGATTCGTGCGTGTACTGTCATGGAAAGAAGGCTTTGTTTGCTTGAGTTCTGTTACGGACTATACTGTGTGTATACTGTCACGTATAAAAGACTGTTTGCGTCGAGTTTGGTATTCCTATCAGCCTGCTGAATGTCGGTAAAGTTACGTCCTGGCACTTCATGATTACCCTGTTTGGTTGTGCCACTGAGACTGTGTGCAGCGTTTTTGTCCGTCTGGAATTCAGCCAGTGTTTTTTTGGAGTACCCTCAAAAAAGGTATGTTTTTGTTTTCACCCATCACTGTCTGCTTGGTCTCACACATGGATCCTAACAAGCCCAGCCTGGTGGAATTTAGCATCAACCTTAACACCCTGGCTACGGTAGCCAGGATCAATCAAAAAATCGATCCATATATAAGGCGCACCTGATTATAAGGCGCACCGTCGGCTTTTGGGTGCGCCTTATAGTGCAGAAAATACGGTAATCATAATGAAATCTACTGGGATAAAATCCGTTCTACAACCAGACTGGTAGTGAAATGTATTGTGTTGGTAGGTGTTGTATCAATTCAGTTTCTTAGCCTGCTTGCTTTCTGGTTTTCACAGTGAAGTAGATGAGAGAGAGCTGCAAACAGTGGTGTCTACAAGAACGTTCAAGTTCCATGGTCTTTTTTTTTCTGTGAAAAAATTGAAAAGGGTTATTTTGGGTAAAGGTACGGTCTGTGGGCTTTTACACCCAAGCCCAGTGGCTCATCATGGGCTTTTACACCTGAGCCCAGTGGCCCATCACAGTCGGTGCTTATCCCCGGCTTCTGTAGCATGAAGCGCCTAGGAGTTCAACTCCTCCTGGATGGGACGCTGGTCCATCGCAAGTTACCGTCCCAGTATTTTTACTGGTACCCATTTATACTGCTGGGTGAACAGAGGCACATTTGTCTAAGGTCTTGCCCGGGGGTCTTGGCGGGGGTCTCACCGAGATTCGAACCCACAACCTGATGATCATGAGCCCAGCACTCTAACCGTTACACCACCAGCCCCTGAAAAGGGTTATTTGGTTATTATTTATTTAATAGAGTTATTTTGTTTTGTTTTTTTTTCCTTTCAAGATCCCAGAAAGGGTTAATATTTGGTTATGTGTGGCTTTTTGGAAAACAATAAACGTTTAGATTTAGACACCTTTGCGATCGTCACACTTTTTGTTACAAACTGACCCCGTCAGAGAAGGGAAAAGTTATTTGGCCCTCACAGAAAAAAGTTTGGAGACCCCTGCCTTAGATATAAAGAAAGCATTTGATCGTGTACGGCATCGTGGTCTTCTGTCCAAACTGACCTCATTTGGTATCCAAGGAGATCTACATTAATGGTTAACATCCTTCCTAACCAATAGACATCAGTCTGTTTTACTGGATGGATTCACTTCTCGAGCACTTCCCCTGTCAGATTTAGTGCCCCAGGGGAGTATACTCGGCCCACTCCTCTTTCTGATGTGTATAGATGACCTCGCGTCACACTTGGAGAATGATCTTCACCTGTTGGCAGATGACTCAATCCTTCTTGTCATCATTTAAAACTCAAGCCTCAGAGACATCTGTGCAGAGATTCTTCAGCATGATCTGTATAAGGTTAAAAAGTGGGCTACGAACTGGTGCGTTACATTTAATGCCAGCAAAACTGAAGAAATGATCATCAGCAGAAAGATCACAGAATCACCTTCTCCTCTACTTCATGAATGAGGAATTGACGCCAACCAAAAAGATCACTCTCCTGGGTGTGACCATCATGAACACTCTAACATGGACCTTGTACATCTCAGGCCTTGCCAAAAAAATAAAAAATAAAAATAAAAAACTGCCAAGAGATTATTCATTCTTGGCCGAACTAGAAACCTACTTCCCCTCCAAGCAAGAGTAATTGTTTACAAGGCTTTCATACGGCCACTTACGGAGCATGCTTCTCCAAACTGGAGTGGAGCAGGCATTACATCACTAAAGTTCTTAGACGGGATTCAGGATAAGGCCTTACGTTTGCTTAAAATCTATGACCCACTCAAGGCAGGTATCCTCCCACTGGAGCATCAAAGGAAAGTTGCATCCCTTTGTACTTTCGATTATTTTCCATTTTTTTGCCATTATTTTCTTAAACCATCGAATGAGATATTTCAAATCATCCCAGATGATTCTGCCAACGTGCGGGTAACCCGATTTACTCCAAGTAGCAATCCATATATACCAAAGTTGAAACACACAGCTTCATCTTTCTTCGCACATCCCAAGAACGGCCAGGCTGTGGAACTCTCCACCGAAAACTTTATTCCCAGATACTCCAAATATAGACATTTTAAAATCGTCTTTAAATTTATATTTGTTGTCTACAGTATAATTCCTTTTGCTATTTATTTTGAATAACTTTATTTAGTATGCAAGTTTTTTTTATATTTGTGATGTGTCATTAATATTATCATATTGTATTTTTTGGGTCACTTTTTGTCTGTATAGATGGCAACACCAGACCCGGAATCTCATCATGGAGGGGGTAAAAAAAAAAAAACCCGGTGAGTGCACATGTAAAGCTAATATTTTGTGTCTTTTTTTGTTTATAATAATACAAATGTTTATCATAGCTACTCATTTAAATGAATTACATTGAAAGTAAAGCACAGACTAAGAGAAGGTTGAGTAGAGTGTTGTTATCTAGTTCGAATGGGTAGAAACAACTGAGGCCCCGACTTTGAGCATGCACTTCTTTTCTGTCAGCACACAATGAGCAATGGTTTTATCTACTAGTAAATGAGCCATTAATTTTTAAATAAGCCACTCATTATAAACATTGATGCTACAACCAAAGCACAGTGAAGGAAGGTGTGTGTTGTTGGCAACAACATGACACCATGCTGAGTGAAGCCCCAACTGTTAGCTTGTGCTTCTTTTCTACTGGTACATTATGTGCAGCCATTTTATGTACTAATATTTTACCAAGAGCATTTCAGACTGCCCGTTCAGTCTGCACTTGTTTGTGATAACTAGTTAAGAACTATGAAAGTAATTAGAGTTTTATTTATTTATTAATATTGCGTCAGCCTGTATCCTTTGGCACGGTGAACTGTTTGTGTAGTCAACAGTATCAGAGCGTGCTCCTGTAACCAGGAGCAACGCCTGGTCACCTGACCATACTGAGCCGCATACAAGTCCACCTATAGGGAACCTAACGAGGGACACTCGCATTGTAGAGGATGAAGATGATACATACAGTGGAGAGCTGAATTAGGGACACTCATGCCATACAGGAAGAAGGTGATACAGAGGGTAGGAAGCCTCACAAGGGTGAAGCCAAAATGTGGAGTAGGAAGCCTATCGAGGGACACTCACCAGTTGCTGCTGCACCTCCACCCACATTCATGTCATTTTCGTCATCAAATTCAATACGCACTCCTTTCCCGTTCCCCGCCGACACGCCGCAGCCTCCACTGCGGCATAGAGAGATGGGAACAACGCCATAAACGTATGCCAGCATGATGGGCACTCCGATACCTGTGAACATGTACAGAGGATGAATCTATTAAGAAGCAATCAAAAAAAAAAAAGACAAATAAAAAAAGCATTAAAGTGAGTGGACGTGAACTCCCTCAGGACATTGTTGTTAACGTTGGGTAATTGATGTTATTACATATGAAGAATTTGTTTTCAAAAACATTAAGCCCAATTGTTTCAATTAAAAGAAAAACAATTTACCACATTGTCTGGAATACAAGTTGCACTTTTTTTTTTTTTTTTTTTTTTTTCCCCCCATAGTTTGGCGATGGGGCAACTTATACTCCAGCGCAAATATGTGAAATTATTAACACATTATCATATAATTTTGTTATTATACGCTGGCAACCACATTTTACATGTTGATTATTTTTGCACTGACAACCGCAAGAGGGCGCTCTTGGGTTGTGAATTCGGTCTAATTTCGCTGAGATGTTCTCACGAGTAGGGTGCATGTGTTAGGCAGAACTGTGCTGTGTGTAATCGTTATATAATCATTATTACCCGTAATAACGATGTTAAGAATATCTACTCAGCACTTAAATCCCACTAGCTCCCACAGCCACGTACATACACGCACTCGGTCATGTTAGCCAGTTAGCGAAGCTTGAAATACAGATTTAAATTGCTTAGAACAGGGGTGTCAAACATGCGGCCCACGGGCCGGAACCGGCCCGCAAGGAGGTTCGATTAAGCCCGCAAGATAATTTGAAAGTGAAAAAAATGCATAAAAGACATGGATTTAATTTTTTTAATTAAATGCAATTCAAGAATTATCC
>JAQNCB010000001.1:76330664-76341105 GCA_030068295.1 Euristhmus nudiceps
TTTATAGCGTTGAATATGTATTTATTGATATTATATACACATATACATGTACGTATACGTCAGTCGGGGGGGTCGATTCTACTTCGGGGTACTTCGGTGTTCACATCGGGTCTCGACCCCATTAACCACCAAAAGTGAGGGATCCTTGTGTATACATACCTGTGCACATATACACACAGATATCCTGTACACACTTATATATATTTATATTATATATAATTATATATATGACTTGTACAGATATTCGTTTATAGACACATGTACAGAAGATGGAGTGATATGTTAAAGGTGCATGATATACACCGGGTAAGAGGTAGAGCTTTAATTATGAGGTGCACGGAGATAAAATGTTATGATTTGCGTCAGGACCTATAATAAGCACCCGCATCAAAATGGACTGACGCGTGGATGATCGTAGACTGCAATGAGAAAGAAAGAGAGTGAGACAGAAAAGGGGTGTGGTGCCATGCTGATGACAGAATCCTCAAGTCAGGACTATTTATGACAAGCAGACTCGACAAGAGCGGGCATTCTGGGAGGGACGCAGCAACTGGAGGCTAATTTTAACTTCGGGGTCACGGATTTGAGCTCAGAAGTACCGGTAGTTTTTAAATTAGGATGGAGTCGAGTAAAGATGGAGGGAGGCAAGATGGCATAGTGGTTAGCATGTCCGCCTCACAGGAAGAAGGTCCTGGGTTTGAGTGTGCCGTTTACGTGTCCTCAGTCTGCTTGCATGGGTTTCGTCGCGGTGTTCCGCTTTTCTCCCGCAGGATAAAGACATGCACATTCAAGATAAGTGGCTGTTTTAAGTTTCCCCTCGGTGTTAGTGTGTATGTGTGTTGGTCCTGGAATGGACCGGCTTTTCAGGATATTCCCTGCCTTTGCTCAGTGCTGGCTGAGAAAGGCTCCAGTATTACGTCGACCCAGGTTGGAGAAAGTGTTTTAATAAACGAGTGATAATGAGGATGGAAATGAGCAGCCAGCGATGTCTGACACGTCTAAGAGTTGCATAACGCTTTCCCTCCCAACAGCAAAGCACATCTCTACGCCTCTATGGAATCTGGCCTTTACATGTTTTTGGTACCTGCCACTTTTAAGATAAGAGATAAGATAGGATAACATAAGATAAGATAAGATAAGAGGTCTTTATTGTCACTGTTGCATGAACAATGAAAATCTGTTTGGTGGCTCTTTTGTTTAGCAGCAAAGAAAAAGAAAGTACACCACGGCAACTGAGGGACTACACTAACCTATACATGTGCATATACCTGCATCCACAATATACTTATACCTACATGTACACATATACACACATATATCATATATACACATATATCTTTATTTTTTCCACATATTTCCACATTTGTAGACTTGTACCTTGATTCATCGATACACACATGTACAGAAGATTGAGTGATGTGTTAAAGGTGCATGATATACACCAGCTTTAATTATGAGGTGCATGGAGCTAGAACGTTATGATGTCCGAGACCTGCTCTAATCATGAGTATTGCACTTGAAACATTAACCATGAGTATTGTACTTGAACATGAGCATTACACTGTTCAGGAAGGTGGTTTGAACGATGGTTATTCTGTGTGTGTGGTGGTGGTGGTGGTGGAGTAACACGTTTAACAGCTTATGGATAAAAGCTGTTGAGTCAGTTAACTTTTGTTCTTTGTGTCTTGTACCTTTTGAGGGGAGAGGGGAGAAAAGGGGGTGTTCAGGGTGTGTGGGGTCCCTGATAATTCTACTGGCTCTCCTCTGTAGTCTGTCAGTGTAAATGTCACTAAGTGGGGGTAGTGAAGTTCCGGTTACCTGTTTTGCCATCCTCGCCACCCACCTTCCTGCCCTCTGCAGTACAACCACTGAACCACGCTGTACAGCAGTAGGTCTGAAGGCTCTCGATGGCAGAGTGGTAAAAGTTCATCAGTAGGGGTCGGGGTAGATGGACTTGTCGGAGCTTTCTGAGGAAGTACATCCTTTGTTGTGCTTTCCTCACCTGGTGGGAGATGTTTGTGGTCCAGGTGAGGTCAGCAGAGATGTGGACTCCAAGAAACTTGAAGCACTCCACCCTCTCTACCTCCTCTCCATCGATGTAGAGGGCAGAGTGTTCAGTTTGTTTAGTTCTCCTGAAGTCCAGTATCATCACCTTGGCTTTGGATGTGTTGAGTTCCAGGCCGTTGTCATCGCATCACCGCCACAGATGCCAGTGCTCCTTCTTGTAGGCTGACTCATTGTTATCTGAGATTAAACCTATGATGGTGGTGTCATCTGCGAATTTGATGATGGTGTTGCTGGTGTGAGTGGGGGAACTGTCATGTGTGAAGGGGGGTGCTAAGAACACACCCTTGTGGTGTTCAGAGTGAGAGGGGAGGAGATGTGTTCTCCGATCCTGACGTTCCGAGGTCTAAAAGAAGATCTGAAGTCTACGAACAGTATCCTCACATAGGAGATGCTGCTGTCCAGGTGTGGGAGGGCCGTGTGGAGGGCTGTGTTGATGCCATCCTCTGTTGACCTGTTTGCTCTGTATGCAAACTGATGTGAATTGAGATCAGCTGGGACGGCAGCTTTAATGAGAGACAATACCAGTCTCTCGAAACATTTGGTGATGATGGGGGTTAGGGCAACTGGCCGGTAATCATTCAAGCAGCTTGCCGTGCATTTGTTAGGCACTGAAACGATGGTTGCTGTTTTGAGGCAGGAGGGACCCACACATTGCAGTAGCAAGAGGTTAAAGATGGTGGTGAAGACCCCGCTATTTGATCGGCACAGTCTCTAAGTACCCTTCTTATTACTCCGTCTGGACCAGTAGCTTTCCTCACATAGCAGCTTGTAGCAGTAGCTTTCCTTTTAGCAGTTAGACTGTGGAATGTGAGATTTGCTTCCCAAGAGACCCTAAAAGGGCTTGAACAAATCAAGGGATAGGTTCATTTCCTGTTCAGGATATACCTTTTTTATTGTCTCCACGTAACAAGCAAACCTGTCTTCCTGCTGGTGTCACGATTTGGCTTTGCTGCCATCACACATCACAAGGAGCACATTGGTTGACCACAGAGTCCGGCGTTTGTTTAATTCCCGTCCAAGACGATATAGAAGCTTGGTTCACTGACTATGTGTTATTTGACATTCTTGATATCCAAGACGTTTTGGTGTGTTGTCTGCTCAGAGAGAAGAAACTTCTGACGTGTGGATAGAATTACACCCTGTCAAATTTTACGATGGAAAAGAACAAGGCTTTATAACTTTATGAATGGGTTGTTTTCTTAGCAGCAGCGCTGACTGCCGATTGTTTAGAGATTGTTCTAATGCTTCACAAGAATTTCTGCCCTGCCTGGAGGTCTCCTTTCCCAAAGGGCTGTTCCTTCTCCAGAGTTGCCTGGAATGCTTGCGACCTTAATGTAGTCTCAGGCAGGTGTGAAAAGTCAACAAGCCATTAAACTGTCTGTTTTATAGTCCCTAGTTTTGTCTTGGCGTGCTTCCTGCAGAACCTTATTTATAAAAAAAAAAAACTTAGAAGGACAACATCTACCTGTCAGGAGGTATATGAGAAACCAGACTCCAGCGAGACATGCCCAGCTTTCACTCGTTGGCTCTGGTGAGGATTACAGTCGCTGACATTTTCACTTAATTTCCATTTTTAAAAATCAGAAAATTTGTTTATGACCCCGGGACACAACTGTAGCCTCATTGTCACTTGTTGTAGTTGAAATTGTTTCTTGTTGCTCATGTTAAGATGTCTGATTCACACAAGCTTTGCACAGACAACACAGTCATAACTCCATAACCAGGGTGGAGACGCAAGAACCCGAGGCTTTTAACGTTAGAATGGTGCTCTTTCAGGCTGTGCGGGTTCGACCTCACTATGTGAACAGGAGGCAGACTGCCTCGCTGATGCTTCAGAGCAGCATGTTGGTTTGATGGAGTAAGAAGTATCTGCAGTTGGTGATGATGAACAGTTAGGGTAGGAATATAAAGGATGAAGTGAAGGTTTCCCCTCAGACTGGAGTTTCTTTTAGACGAGAACTGAATGGTGAATGAACGGGGGGGGGGGTCGAGAGCGAATGAATGGGGCACACAACTGCTTCTTATTAATGCTATTTATTTTTCCTGGACTGTATGGTTTAAAAACCACGAGTAAAGAAGTTCTTTCAGTTCTCTTGAGAAGAAAGTGAGAAATTTCACACTCGCGTGTATTTTTATATCGTAAAATAAAAAGTCTCTTGGGCTTTTTGTACCCGAGCCTGGTGGCTGATCAGAGCCGGAGCTTATCCTGATGTCTACAGAGTGAAGTGACTCGGAGTTCAGCTAAGAACTAAGATAATCCTTTATTCGTCCCACAAACGGGGAAATTTGCATTGTTACAGCAGCAAAGTGGATAGTACAACACAGTCTAAAAATAAAAATAAGTAGAAAAGAAAAGTAGCAAAAACAACTAAGGAACTATATACACAATATAAGTGAATAATGTAAGTGAATGTAGGATATGGTAGGTTGGACTCCAGTGATTGCCAGGGTTCTCGCAGGTTACCTTCCCAGTCTCTTTACTGGTGCCCATTTATACTGCTGGGTGGACAGACACGCACTTGTGGATAAGATCTTGCCCCGGAGTTTTAGCATGGTGAGGTGCCAACATGGATTGAAGCCCCATTACCTCTTGATCATGAACCTCGGATTATAAACAATTCACCACGAGACCCACATTTTAATATTATACTACGGTAAAAGTTTAGTATTTTAGTATTTGAGAATGTGAGTAGCATGTCCACCTCACTACACGAAGGTTCTGGGTTTGAGTCCCAGGCTTGACAAGGGCGATTTTGTGTGGAATTTACATGATCTCCCTGGGCTTGTGTGGGTTTCCTTCAGGTACTGTGGTTCACAGTAGTGTGCACTGTGTGCACATTAGGTTAGTTGGCTGTTCCAAATTGCCCCTAGGTGTGACTGACTGTTTGAGGGTTAGCTCTGCCAAAGGCTGACGGCCTGTTCAGGGTGTACGCCATTTCTCCCAGTGTTGGCTGAGATAGGCTCCAGCCTCCCTGCAACTCTAATAGGATTAGGTGACTTGACAAATGAATGAACGTTGCAGTAAGCTGTTGAATTTTGGGATAAAAACAAACAAATCACCAAACTTTAATTAAATAACATAAGAACTGGCCGAGTGAATTCGGCACCGCCCCCAGCAGCTCATTATATAAACTGACCTCACTATAACCATGGATATGTACCCCAGTCACATTCTTATCTTGTTTACAAAATCGTTTTTGTTTTCTGAAGTATCCCATGATCCTGTGCTCTTCCTCACACCCAGCAGACGACACGGTGTGGACCAGCGTTCCACTGGAAACCACGGGTATAACGGAGTGCACAGACTAAAATCTCTTGTTGCGTTTCGGCCAGTTTGGAGTCCAGATGTGTTTATTTTGGAATTCCATTAAACCATACAACGTTTCGAACCAGGAGTCGGTGTTTGGTCAAACTTTTTTTTATCCAGACACTTCCTCCATCGATATCGACTGTAGACATTGTGGCATCGAATGGTTTCTGTTTCTTTCTCGTGATATCTGGACCTGTTCAAGATAACGCTCATTACCATGACGACAACTACACTGTATCATATAACCAAATATGAGCATGTGACAGATACACCGGAAATGCAAATCACTCATCACGCGCTTGCCTTTCCCTTTTCCTTTTTGTGAAAAGAGAAGTGAGTGTAGAAGGAGGAGGAGGAGGAGGAGGAGGCGAAGGTACTGACGTTTGTTCTTGTAAATGAATGCAAATTACTTTTTGGGTTGTTTCCCAGTTCAGCTAAAAATAACCCCGGACTCAATCGGCTTCAGCATGTCCAATTCAGGAAATCCAGGCTGGAGAAGGCGTGCAACACCGAGGAACGCTCCTGAGTTCACAATTAATCTTTTGCTAAAGCCAGTGCCTCCAGTGCCTGTGGAAAGAGTTGGCGAGGGGTTGGGGCGTTTGAAGCCTAGGGGGTGAATATGCTCCAAAATGAGCCTCTCCGTCTTGCTCGTATTCCTTTTCTCTGTCATTACAAAAGCAGTTTGTCACATTTTGGCTTAAAAGTCGCCTCCAGCAGTGATGCGTATTCATTCCTGCTGAGAGCTTTTAGACCAGCCGAAGGAGCACAAAGGAAGCGTTCGTCAACGTCAAGCGCCTCCGTCTGAGAGCGTCTCGTTTCATTCACCCGCGGCTGTCTGAACTTTAACCTCGCTGGCACGGCTGGGATTTCACTCGGCATTGACCGTTGTGTAGGAATGCTGGATCGGTACCAAATACCAGCTCGCCATCGCCCTCACACATCGCGTTATTATTCTCCACAACGCTGCGACAAACCTGTTTAAACCTGGAACCTTCCCAGATCGACAACCTGAGCGTGGAACTACAAGTGTATATTCGCTCATTCAAACTTAAATCATTGTAAAGTCCTGACAGGAATGAAAACGTGGGCGATGCACTAAACTTCTGACGTCGAAACTCTGAATAAATGTGTCGTTTGTTTATAAGCCCTGAGATACAAGGTGTTGTTATAAAACGCAACATGACTCTTCTTGTCACCGGTAATAATTAACCTCACCTACAAAAACAAATAAAGAGCCGAAACGAAACCCATCCCATCATAAAACCACATTTCCAGCAGCCGTAAAACACAACAGCGGAGCCACAGCCAGTGTTCAGGGTTACCGTTACCTTCAACCGTGACGGCTGAAGGGCACTGCAGAGGCGCTACCAGTACGCATTCTCCATGTTTTGTACGGAAAGTTGATGTAAATACGGTGTTGCGTTACAGCGTGCTATTTTGTACGGAAAAATAAAAAGAGAATCATGAATGTTGATTTATATTTTATACGAAGGCCAATTGCTGGACATATTCCAGAGTGTGCACGTATGGTGACGGTGTTCTCCTGTGCTCTGGACTCACAACTAAATGTTTGGCGTGCTCACGCTGCCGCGCTTCCTTCCCTGATGTGCCAACAAGTAACAAAAAGAGCTTCCCGCTCTGTCCCGCTCTTATACATTTCAGCTAACGGGAATGCAAAGCATGTGTGTCATCCGTCTTTAAATATCGCTTACGAATACATTTGTTGCTAATTCATGTGTGTGGAAGAAGTGTTAGTGAAAATCTTTCAAAAATACTGAAAGAAGTCGTGAAGAATCCTGAACATCAATATGTGAGGGAGGCGTCTCTGGCACTGGGATATCAGGTGATCAGAATCGTTCATTCATTCCTCTCTTTTCTGAACTGCTTAATCCTAATTAGGGTCACAGGGAGGCTGGTGCCCAGTTCAGCCGACTCTGGGTGAGAGCAGAGTGCACCCTGGATAGCTCGTCAGGCCCTCACAGGAATCAGAATCAGAATACTTTATTGATCCCGGAGGAAGTTGTGCACCGACACAACCGTCAGGGTCCAGCTCCACCCCACAACGGTACCGGCCTTGTGGTTCAGGTTATTCAGGTGATACGTGAGACTGGGCCAGGATGGACTTTTACAGTGAAGAGCATCCCTGACAAACATGCGAGTCAAAATGTTCAAGTGCGTGTTTTTAGCTCGCAGGTCGATGAGGTCATAGTTGTGTTTCTCACCGAGTTCCAACATTAACAGTGAGGTGTGAGGTCGGCTTTTCGACCTGCTCTTACCTCAGTGTAACGCTGTGACAACGCTAACATCAGGCTGTGAAGGTTTAGCATTTTAGCATTCTGACAGGAACTGCAACTTTCCCAGGCACCGTTTATGCTAACCCTGTAGCTTAGCTAGTGATATGCTAAGTTTTGTCTCTAAAAAATATTACCATAAATATGTTCGAAAATATCATGATACAATTTTACCTTATGTGCCCAGCCCTTCCTCACAGTGAAAGAAAAACGAACCTGTTGTGTCGAAATATAAAGTTAGAAAGTCAATTAGAAAGAAGGACCTAAATCACACCCCTGAGGAATACCTGTCTTTTATTATTGGGATTGTTTTGGTATGTTTATGTTGTTTGCGATGATGATGATGATGATGATGATGTGGCTGATCATCGATAAGCAGTTTTAACCATGAGTAGCCTTAGCCTTTGTAATATGCAGCTGAAAATGAAAATGTATGAATAGTAGGAAAAGCTATATTGTGATGTAAATGCACCACATTCCCGTTGTTTTTTATTAAATGAATGATGTCCGTTTGTAGATGTTAACATTTCTTGTATGATTATAACATGAAGACACGGCGTAGAAGGACATTTGGAGATGTTTTACCCATTCAGAGTCCTGATGTTTGTTGAGTTTGTCACAGTGAGGTTGTTCCACTTCGCGGTTATATCAGTTCTTATCTTTACTCTTTCCTTCCCAGGAGGCACCAGAGACATTGGCTCCGCCCTGACCAGGATGTGTATGAGGCACAGGAGCATCGAGACCAAACTCAAGCAGTTCTCCACGTGAATATTTACTTCTTTATTTAAACCCTCTTTTAATTGGAGGAACATAAGACACGTCACTTCCAGGAGCAGGATGGAGGGCAAGTGCTCCACGGTTTCACGCTTCGCTGCTCCTTGCTCTAATTTCGGGGGTGGTGTTTGCTCCTCAGGCGTGCTGGAAATCGACCGCAGATGAGAAACTAAAAATAAACTCCTCAGCTGCTGGATGAGGAACAGACATGCGCGAATGGTTACGATCAGAATTAGACACGCCCTCCACGCTGATAAGGGGTCGGTGGTGTAGCGGTTAAGGTGCTGGGCTCATGATCAGGAGGTCGAGGGTTCGTATCCCACTGAGACCCCCACTGTGCTCGGACCCCTGGGGAAGGTCTGAACCCCAAGTGTGCCTCTGTTCCCCCAGCAGTATAAATGGTTCCAGTAAAAATACTGAGAAGGGAACCTGTGAAGAGGTGATGATGATGATGATGATGATGATGATGATGATGTGAAGGGGTAATTATGTAATGTGAAGAGGTGATGAAGATATGATGATGATGATGTGAAGGGGTAATTATGTAATGTGAAGAGGTGATGAAGATATGATGATGATGATGTGAAGGGGTAATTATGTAATGTGAAGAGGTGATGTTATCGGTGATGTGATGATGTGGGGTGATGGTATGAGGTGAGGAGGATATGAGGTGATGTGATGTGGTGTGATATGATGAGGTGAGGTGAAGAGGTGAAGTGGTGTCGTGATTCTGTGAAGAGGTAAAGAGGTGAGGTGATGTAATGTGATACGGTGATGATGTAATGTGCTAAGGTGATTAAGTGATGTGATGAGGTGAAGTGGCGTGATGATATGTGATGTGATGTGATAGGGTGAAAGTGATGTAATATGATAAGGTGAAGAGGTGATGTGATGAAGAGATGAGATGGTATGTTGTGAACAGGTGATTATGTGGTGAGGTGATGTGAAGAGGTGATGATGTGAAGGTGAAGAGGTGATGTGGTGTGATGATATGTGATGTGATGTGATAGGGTGAAAGTGATGTGATGAAGAGATGAGATGGTATGTTGTGAACAGGTGATTATGTGAAGAGGTGATGATGTGAAGGTGAAGAGGTGATGTGGTGTGATATGATGAGGTGATGTGAAGAGGTGATGATGTGATGATGTGATGAGTTGCTGGTGTTACTTGATGAGGTGAGGTAATGAGGTAATGTGACGAGGTGAGATGATGTGATGCGGTAGAAGGTAACAGGTTGTGTGTGTGTGTGTGTGTGTGTGTGTGTTTATTTTTTCAGGACGTTTATCGACTGCCTCATTAACCCTCTACAGGAGCAGCTGGAGGATTGGAAGAGAGGTGCAAACACACTGGATAAAGACCACGCTAAAGGTGTGTGTGTGTGTGTGTGTGTGTGTGTTAGGAATCAGGAGAGTTGTAGGTTTATTACATCATCGTCTCTTCCTTCACACAGAGTATAAAAAAGCTCGACAGGAGATTAAGAAGAAATCTTCTGATACACTGAAGCTACAGAAGAAAGCAAAGAAAGGTAACACACACATCACTTCCTGTTTCTGATCTGTCTCACACACACACACACACACACACACACACACACGAAGGCAAATGAGATTGAAAGGTGCAACTCTGGGAGAAGAACGTTATGTAAAATCAGTGTTATGTAAATTTGTAACGAGGACTCGTGGTGAGCTGTTCCTGCTGTGGGCGTTAGTGTGGGTGGGGTGTGGGTGTGGGTGTGCTATGGGCATTAGTGTGGGTGTGGTGTGGGTGTGTTCATGGGTGTGAGTGTGGGTGTGGTGTGGGAGTTAGTGTGGGTGTGTTCATAGGTGTGAGTGGGTGTGGCGTGGGAGTTAGTGTGGGTGTGTTCATGGGTGTGAGTGTGGGTGTGGTGTGGGAGTTAGTGTGGGTGTGTTCATGGGCGTGAGTGTGGGAGTTAGTGTGGGTGTGTGTGTGGGTGTGGTTTGGGAGTTAGTGTGGGTGTGTTCATGGGTGTGAGTGTGGG
>JAQNCB010000001.1:76440148-76451903 GCA_030068295.1 Euristhmus nudiceps
TGTGTGTGTGTGTGTGTGTGTGTGTGTGTGTGTGTGTGTGTGTGTGTGTGTGTGTGTGTGTGTGTGTGTGAGACGGCCATGCAATGGTCTGGTGAGCTTTCAGGATGCAGCCTGCCGGTACAGATCATTCTGTTACTCTTCCGCTCACTCTGGAAGACTTGCGTCATGAGGGACCACCGCACCACACCTACATTCCTTCTTATTAAAAAGCAGCAGAACAAGACGAGCAGGTGTCTCTCATCCTGTTCGACCAGATGGCGTGTGGAGCCGCAACATCCGCACGGCGTGTTTCATCCCTTACCAGTGAACAGTGTGTACGCTAGCTCTGTGCAGGATGATGTAGCAGATGAGCGCCAGGACAAAGACGTGCGAGGAGTACCTACAGGACGAGACCAGGTATAATTAGTGCACACCTGTCAGCAGGTGAAGTGGCTGATGAGGGACACGGGACGGTCCTGCAAGTGTCCCACGATCACGTTTGCCAAAGAGTACACGAAATCCCTCTTACCATCCGAAGCAGAAGATGACAAACAACGAACCCAGGGTACCGGCGACAGCATGACGCACCGCAGGGCCCACCCGCTGGGGATCGAGACCCAGCCGGAACCAGGTGGCAGCAGCCAGGCCCAACATCTGGCAGATGATAAAGTTCACCTACAGTGAAGAACAACAGGCAGAGTTCTAATCATGGATCCATACACGTGTACACGCCCTCCTCATTCAGACTGACCCATGTTCATCAGGAACCCAATGACTGCAATAAACTTCATCTGATTTCTGAGCTCATCCATCATGAGAACATCACCAGGTTCTCACCTGATCCACAGGAACTCCCAGGAACAGACTGATGGGACTCAGCCACATGCAGCCTGTAGTTTGAATCAGGATGTCTGATTTGGGATCCATTCTGCATCCCTGATCTCCTCCAACTCCAGCAACTCCTGGAAAGCGCGTGCAGGATGGAGATCCGACTGTCATCAGCACCAACACGGCTTTTTACACCAATAATCGACTCCTTCCTTACACAAAGTCCAGGGATCCTGGCATTCAGCTGGAATTCCAGCGCAGCGGCATCATCCCGACTTGAACCTCGAACTGAACCTCGAGCACCCGGAGAACTTGGAGCCGGTGCGGGAAGGCGCGGCGCGAGGAAGTGAACTCAGCGAGCGCGCTCTCGGGTGGCCAGGTTGGACACGTCGGGGTTGCCAGAAACGAATAAAATCCTGATTCTACACTATAAATTTGGTCATGGCCTGGAAGCTGTACTACTATGTTTCCCTGGCTGAATCAAGTGACTTCAGGAGGAACTTTCTGATGAGGAGTAAGTTCTCGATGAACACGGTGGGTAGAGTAGGGTTTCTGAAAAAAGTGTGTTGCCATGGCGATTGACACTGTGTGTTTACCCGGCTCCGAGCAGGCTGAGGGACTTGATAGCACAGAGAGAATGTAGAAACTCCGCACAGACATACCTGAACCTCAGATTCGAACCCAGGACCTTTTTCCTGTGAAGTGGACGTGATAACCACTGCACCACCGTCACTCCTACCCATCGAGGAGCTCCTAAAGGGTTCCTTATACTTTCTCAAGTTTGAATTGTTAAATTAGATGAATAAGTTATCAGGACAGTGGTGGCCTTGTGGTTAGATGCTGGATTACTGAACCCAAGGTTGGGGGTTCAAGCCTCACTGTTAATGGTTGTCCCTGATGTCCCCCCAGTGCCCATAACTGGGTTATCAAAGGGTGGTGGTGTCTCTAACTGTCTGTGGTGAGAGGGATGTAAAAGAACCATTGCTGACTTTTGTCAAGAGTAGCTGCATAGCCATCAGCGTGTTTCTGCCCTGCGATGGCCTGACGAGCTGTCCAGGGTGTAGTCTGCCCTCGCCCAGAGTCGGCTGAGATGGGCACCAGCCTCCCTGTGACCCTAATTATGATTAAGCGGTTCAGAAAATGAATGAATAAGTTATCATTTATAAAACAGTGCTTGGTTTCAAAATGCAGAAATAACAATAACAATGATAACAAGCTTTTTTATTATTATTGTACTGTTATTGTTTGAGCTGAAAACAAATATTTATTTTATTACAAAATACAGTAATTTGTTTAATAAACAAATTACTCTCAACTGTATTATTATTATTTTTGTTGTCGTTATTATTATTATTATTATTATTATTATTATTATTATTATTATTATTTTTATTATTATAGTATTAATAGCAGTAGTAGGTGTGGTTGTATACCAAATGAAACGTTAAAAATATAAATCTGGCAACATTACTTTGGCCCTGGCTGTCTTCTGTTGGTCACGTCCATTTACCCGCCCCTTTTTATATCTACTCCTGGAATAAAACTCGGTGATATTGATTTACGCTCAGTAAAAAAGTAAGAAAGGAAACATGCTGGAGGTTTTACTTTTTTGTTGTATTGTTCGAGGTGGTGTTGATGAGAGGGATGGTATAACTTAATGTTTTTTTAATGTCATCTTTTCATTTAATTAAAACTTTTCAATAATAGCAGAATGCCTGGGGAGTTGTGGATGCAGTTTATTGATTTATTTGAATAATGTACATTTAAAATAACCTCACCCGAGTGGGTCTTGGCTCACAATAACTCCCGGTTTGAGTTTAACACATGATTACTCTTAAAATAGAATTATAAGTAGAATTTTTATAGCCTTCTATCAGTCGCAGAGCGCCCCCTGCTGCTCACTAAGATAAGATAAGATAAGATATCTTTAGTGTCACTGTTGCATGAACAATGAAATCTGTTGAGCAGCTTTTTTGTTTAGCAGCAATTTTTAGAAATGAAAAGTACACAAAACAACTCAGAGACTACACTAAGCTATACATCTGCATATACCTGTATGCACATATATCTACCTACATGGGGACATGTAGTCTCATTATTTGTAGACTTTTTACGTATACTGTACTCCTTTATAGACACGGGGCACGGGGGCCGGTGGTGTAGCGGTTAGAGTGCTGGGTTCATGATCAGGAGGTTGTTAATTCGGGTCTCCCTGCCCTTGCCCAGAGTTGGCTGAGATGGGCACCAGCCTCCCCGTGACCCTAATTAGGATTAAGTGGTTCGGAAGATAAATGAATGATAATAACAAAGTGCATAAAAATTGAACTCGCCATTAGTGGGAAGCTCTCCGAAGACATTTGTTTTTTTACTCATTTTTGCGAGCTTATGGATTTATTTTTTGATGCACTGCATCAGGTGACCGAGATGCGTTGATCTTCTTCAGTGCAGAACACACTTGGTGCATGTGCAGGATGAGAGGCTGCTGTTGCTCCTCTCGCGGAGTAAGGTGTACACTCTCCCTTCTGCTCGATGATTTGAAGCATGCAATGAAGCTGTTCAGGCTGACAGGCAGAGCGGGGTATTGGCTGACCTGCTGGACGATATGCTTGTCGTCCATGATGATCCTGATACCTTTCCACATGTTGTGCGGGTTGTTATTGGTAAAGTGTTCCTCGATATGCTGTTTGTTCCAGAGTTTTGCCAGCTGGATGCCCTTTTTCAGTTCTTTCTGGGCCCTGCTGCGACCCAGCCCATCGTCTGCTCTGAAGGCTGCGTCCCGGGCTTTAACCCTAGAAAGGTTATCAGGGTGGAATTCACCCGGTGTAATTGAGGGGGTTGTGTAACTCATACGTCTGGCAGTGTGAGTATAAGTATGGTATAAGTATGTTTTTATTAATTATTTAATTTAGGGTAAAATTTTCCCGGGTTTACCTTCCACGTCAGCCACGTTAGAGGGTAACCATTCTAGGGTTAAGCAGGGGCCATACTGTGTCATCCATCCATCCATGGCTTATGGATGGAGAAGGCCGTGATGGTCTTTGTGGGCAGGACAGTGTCAGTGCAGAAATCGATGTAGGACAGCACAGCCGACGTGTTTGCCTCCAGATCAGCGCTGTGTTTGAACACATCCCCATCTGGGAGCTCAAAGCATAACTGTAGCGCTGAGGAGGCCTCCTCGGTCCAGTTCTGCACGATCTGGTGGCGGGTTTAGTCCTGCAGATCAGAGTTTTATACTCTGGGATCAGCTTGACTGTGATGTGGACTGATGTGTCCAGGGGAGGAGTTGCAAAAGCTTTCTACGCTCCTAATATGTTGCACTAAACCTGGTCCAATGTGTTCGGAAAGTCAGTGAATCTGGAATTTGGGAAGCACTGATTTCAGTTCCACATGGTTAACGTCCCCAGCCATAATCACAGCCGCCTCTGGGTTAGCGTTCATCTGAGTGCTAATCAGACAATACAGCTCCTCCAGTGTTAGCTTAGCATTAGCTCTCGGTGGTAGGTAAACCGCCATGATTATAACAGAGCCGAGTTCTCGAAACACTTTGAACGGTCTGCACTTTACTGCCAGATATTCCAGATTCAGGGGAGCAGAATATTCCGAGAAGGTTGTTAGCAGTACACCTCAAGTTATGAATGTAGAGCACCAAACCTTCACCTTTGATCTTGCCCGAAGCTGTGGTCCTGTAGGCTCGGAACAGAGAGCACCCTACTAGCTCCACAGCGGCGTTGGGGATGTTATTATCCAGCCAGGTCTCGGTGGCAATTGCCACATAGTTGTCCGTCCTCTGCAAGGCGAACCTCAAGTGAATCTCATCTAGTTTGTTGGTGAGAGACATGGCGTTTGTAAGGAGAAGACTGGGTAGCACCGATCTGTGTAGGTTAGCATGTAGCCTAGCACGCTACCCACCCTGCTTCACCCGCTTTTGTTTGCTGTGTCTCCTCTGCCTCCTGGGCCACAGAGGAGGGATGAAGAAAACTCCCATGCTCATGAAACTCTAGCTTTGGAGGTTCAAAAACTCCAGAATTTTTCCCTAGCTCCAACAGTTCCAGACCCTCATCGCGTCTGAAAGGAGGTGTATACGGAGTAAGGCCTGTGCCGATGTTATGTTGGTTTCCGTGATTTCTGTACTTGTTGTTTGTGCATCCATATGATTTGCAATGCCGCCATTTTTCTGGTGACACAGCTCAGCTTTGGCCTATAATGCGTTATCTTAGACGGGTGTCTGCCGCACGCAGCCCAGCCAATTGGAAAAAACGACGAGTTCGCGTCACTACCAGTGCTGGAACGGCCAATGAAGAAGGGTCCATGCTGCTGCATATGCATAGTAGTAGTAATAGTAGTGTTTCAGCACTTATACTTCCCTGACAAAGGACAAGCCTTGACAATGCCTACTAGAACCTCTGATGTCATACGGGATCGTTTTAAAGGGCTAGTATTACAGATTCACCACAGGTACCCTTTAATAATCCTTTTGATTAGATTGAAAACATCACGAAAGTAAAACAGTAAAAGTGTGGCTGTTGTACTGCTCTCATATCCAGTTGATTTTTAGAGAGAGGTGATTTCTGCAGACTGATGGATGTTCTACATGTTAGATAATATGATGCTGGAGATGACACGGAAACCACGCAGCCATTTTCCTTCAATTTGGTGATAAACATTTAATTGCACTGGTTAAGTGAACAGTGAAGTGGTATAACAGGGTAGGAGTGCAACTTTAACTGAAATTTATGATTTTAAGGTGTGTTTATCTTTTTAAAAACACAAACTCTACAATCCAATCTCTCTCTTGTTTATCTTTCTTCTGCCTCATGCATTCGACGTCACTGTCCGCTTGCTACCGCTGACCAATCAGCGCTGTGCATCTCCGGCGCGTCCTTTCTCCCTCATTGATCATCGACGTCGCGTGGCGCGAGTAGCGGCGTGCATGGGCGTGGCTTGGTGTCACTGCGACCAATCATGTACGACATGCAAATTGGGTTTGAAGTGTCGCGCGGGAGATCCGAGTTTCGTGTGAGCGCCTTTTCGCGCTTCACCCGGTCTCCCCCTCTTGCAGTGTCCGCTTCCTGGAGCCATTTCTTCTCCCTCCAGCGCGCGGCGCAGCGGCACACGAGCTCGGAGAGAACTTTTCATTTCCATCCGAGCCATCTGCGCGGCCAGGACGGGAATATGATCGGAAACCGAGCCGCATCGGGAGCTAATAGTGTCAGCTTTAATGTCAGGGGGATATTTATGGTGTAAAAATCGCGCGTTGGTCTTAAAAACGAGGAAACACACACACACACATAAAGGAGAGCCGTGTCGGAGACGATGAGAAGAGCAATCTCATCGTCGGCCCCGGAGAGTGTGATGATCACCGGGGTTGGTGGATCTTCGCTGGAAGAGAACGCGGTCCTGACGGCGCTGAGCTCCAGCACATACACAACCACTTACATCCACATCATCACGCCGCCGCCGAGCCTCACACACACGCCTAACAACACCACCACCACCACCGCCGCCGCCGTCGCCGTGTGTGTGTCTGAAGCTCCGGCCGCGAGCTTCTACACCCCGCCGACCGGGAACGGACTAAGACCTGCGCTGGGACGGCCTCCGGTAACCACCGACCGTGGGGGATGGGGGTGGGGGGTAAACACACCACCACACCACGTCTGTAATCATCAGGCTAACGCACACCGACTCGCTTTCACACAAACATAAGTCTGGACATGCAGTAAATATCCGGTCTGTACCTCACCGGATTCACTTCCGGGGTTTTCTAACCAAACTCTGTGTTTCATTAACATTAACATTAACACCAGCTTGAACAGAGCCAGGGCGGCACAGACAGCAAGAAGGTCATGGGTTCGATTCCCAGCCTGGGTGTTTCTGTGTGGAGTTTGCATGTTCTCCTCGTGCTTATGTGGGTTTCCTCCTGGTACTCCGGTTTCCTCCGTCAGTCCAAAAACATGCCCAGTAGACTAAACTGGCTGTTCCAGATCTCCCCTAGGTGTGAATGGTTGTGTAAGTGTTCGCCCAGTGATAGTCTGGCGAGCTGTCCAGGGTGCACCCTGCTCTCGCCCAGATTTGGCCGAGATGGGCACCAGCCTCTCTGTGACCCTGATTAGGATTAAGTGGGTTAGAAAATGAATGAACAGAGCCAGGTCTAAACAGGAAGTAATATCTGCAAAAAAAAGGGGTAAAAGTGAGACCGGAAATCAATGCAGCTTAATTTGACTTTGTTTTATTGAATCAACGTGATCTAAATGGAGTTAATAATTCTTTCCTGATCTTTATGATGGTGAGCTTTTTGTTGTAAAGCAGTTCGGTACACAGTGGGAACATCATATCGCGATGATTTACCTCCGATACAGAGTCGATGATCCGCTCCGGGATGACGAGACGGGGAGTGGATTTAGGGGAAAAGTGAGAAAGAAACCTGAGTTTAAACCCAAAATTGAAGAGATTACAGGGGGGAAGAACAGTGTAATGAACATGGAGAGAAGTGATGCACATCTTTCTTTATTCAGGTTTATTTATTTTGATTTATTTATTTATTTATTTGTTGGCTCCCGAGTGGCGCCTCGACAGGGCGCGTGACTATTAACCCAGAGATCGGCGGTTCGAATTCGGTTTTATGCACACAGCCGTTCGTGGCCAAGAGTAAATGGGAGTTAATTGGGTGAGCTCTCACGGGAGGGAGGGACGGCTTAAGAGATAAGAGATCTTTATTGTCACTGTTGCATGAACAATGAAAGTCTTTAGCAGCAATTTAGAAAAGAAAAGTACACAAAAACAACTCAGGAACTACACTCAGATGTATATGTGCATATACCTACACACACATATATACATATACATGCACACACATATATATACATATACCTACACGTGCACATGTACACACATATACACACAGATATCTTACATATTCCACACTTGTACAAATACAGGGATCCCTCACTTTTGGCGGTTAAAATAGGATTGAGACTCTACGCGAAGTAGGACTGATCCCCCCTGACTGACGTATACATACATGTACATAATATCAATAAATACATATTCAACGCTATAAATGCTTATAATAACAATTAAAAGTTCAAAAACAATGCATAAGATGTAAATAAAATATAAATAATATAAAATACATCCGTGTAATTGTACATAGATGTAAATAAAGTGTAAGAAATGTATTTTTAGAACTTTTAACGTAATTTTACTTGGGCTCTACTCTCTTTGCCGCTTGACTTCAGCTTTCTCTTCTTCCATGAATGCTGGGAAATTCGTCTTCACCAATCAGCTTGCGAGATTTCAGCGCCGAGTCGACCCGAGTCCTAAACCGGAATCGTTAGTGACTTTGTGGCCTTTACCTTAACTTACTTGCTTAACTTCCTAATAAGGAAAAAGTTAAGGGAAGGGCCGCAAGGTCACTACCAACTCCGGTTTGGGACACGGCTCTGAAATCTCGCAAGCTGATTGGTCGAGATGAATTTCCCAGCATTCGTGTAACAGGAGAAGAGGAGAAGGCGGGATCCGAATCTGAGTCAGTCGCGACTCCTCATTGCATTTACCTGAACATTTTTCCTTATTTTTCTATTTTTCGATGAATATAAAAAAAAATCCGCGATGCACTGAAGTCGCAGAACCTGAAGCGCGATATAGCGAGGGATCACTGTATTCTATTCCGCGCACAGAACGCAAACAGGACGGGATGTTATGTTTTTCGGGGCTGTCCATATCCGCCTCCCAGTTTATCGAAATTGGGTCACCTTGACATGTTTTACAAGGTCACAGAGGTCAAGTCATGAAAAATGCTGCTAACTGTGACAGCAACGCGTTTCTATTCTAACTTTATAAACTTTATCTGTAATACTGCTGTGCTTCTGCTCGTGATCTTACTGTAGGAACTGAGTGACCTTTAAACAGGAAGTAATCACACAGCCAATCCAACCAAAACGATGAAGCAGCTGTTCACACGTCTGAATTGTTTTAACTGGAAAAATGTTATAATTTATTTGTATCCTGGTAGTACAACAGGAATAATGATGATGAACTGAATAGCATCTGGATCATTAATTACTATTAGAACCCAAACAGAATCCATGACTTTCACATTCAGATTCTATGAACACAAACCCTAAAATAAGAAGTGGTTATGTGTGACGTTTGTAATTGTTTAAATGATTTTTTTTACGATGCGGTCCTCTTGTAGCTCCTGTGTGGAATATGGCAGTTTGATCAGGATTTGTTGGAAGTCGGTGTTTGCCGGTCGTGTTTTCTCCACCAGTGTTGAGGAAATTTGCTTAATATTTGCAAAACATTTGGCTGAATCTCTGACGAATACGTAAAGAATGTGTGATGTAAACATCGGACTTTTCCCCAGATCCATTTCTTTATATTTGGGTTTTATTCCTGTTCCTCTACTCCCTGAACGGTAACCCTGATATGGCCGCCAGGCTTTCCTGATTGTCTTTGTGAACGACCTCCACAGGCGAAGAGGCGCTTGGCTCTCGATGACTCGGACCAGTTGTACACTGCCGAAGTAGCAAAAACCCCCAAGACCCAAAATGGAGGCCCGCTAGCTGTGCTAAAGGGCAACAAAAAAAGTAAGAAGCTCCTTAGTTCTGCTCCAGTAGCACTGAATGAGACTTTGTTATTATAAAATATTTCAATAATGTCAATCATGACTTTTTTTTTTTTTTTTGTGAGTAATAGTTACGTGTGTTATGTGGGGATTAGACATGTTGAGTTGACATTCCAAGGGTGATTATTTTCCTATAATGGTGCATCCCTAAGTGTTTTATTTCTCCAAAACAAATTTTTTTACATAAATTACATTACATACATTTTTTTTTTCAAGAACCACTCTTGCAATTATAACAATGTCTGCCTGTGCACAGTTGCATTCCGTGCAATAAAAACGCCATCACCGATCATCACTATTTGTGGTTTTGAAGTGGTTCTTGAAAGCCGAGAGTGTGAGAATCGTCCAACGAGAATTCCAAAGGCAATTCAATCCACGCCTTCAACCTATCCAGCAATTATGAGTCTTGTGAAAAAGTTTGACGAGGCCGGTACAGTGGAAGATTTGCCGCGCTCAGGTCGGCCCGTTACGGCAACGACGGCTGAACCAGAACCACTTCAAAACCGCAATCTTTTGCTAATCAGCTGGATATCATCAATATAACGGTATATCTGAAATAAGAAATAAAAATATAAGATTTCAGCTTACAAATGACATATAAAAGAGAAAAATTGAATAAATATCAACAAAATTAGATACAAGAGAAAATATATACCGTAGTTACTTAAGGCGGAGCCTGTATATACCGTACATACTAGTTCTTCTCAATGAATAGAATATCATCCAAAATTAGATTTATTTTGTAATTCAGTTAAAAAAAATGAAACTATGTATGTCATATAGATTCATTACACACAGTCTGATATATTTCAAGTGTTTATTTCTTTAATTTTGATGATTATAACTTACAGCTGACGAAAATCCAAAATTCAGTATCTCAGAAAATTAGAATATTCCTTAAGACCAAAAATAATGAAAAAATTAACACAGAAATGTTGAACTACTAAAAGTATGAACATGTTTAGCACTCAGTTCGTGGTTGGAGCTCCCTTTACATAAATTACTTTACTAAATTTTCTAAATTACATAGATGGTCTGGAGGCGGTCAGTCTGTGGCACTGCTGAGCTGTTATGGAAGATCAGGTTGCTCCGATAGCGGGCTTCGGCTCTTCTGCATTGTTGGATCTGGTGTCTCACCACTTCCTCTTCACCATATATTTTCCCAGAGCAGCCTGTCCTGGAGTATTCAATGTTCTTAAGTGATTCTAGTTTAAATGTATTATTGATTTTAGCACGTAATGTTGGAATTTAACTAAATAACGATTTTTATTTTTATTTATATTTATTTTCATGTCTGATGATAAGAAACGCCTCTTTGTTGATGTTAAAATAAATCCCTCTGCCTGTGTGAATTCTCCACGTAGCTCTGAAGTCTCCATCAGAGAAGACTCGCTACGACACGTCGCTGGGGCTCCTGACCAAGAAATTTTTGCAGCTGTTGGGTCAGTCGTCAGACGCCGTGGTGGACCTGAACCAGGCGGCGGAGGCTCTGAACGTCCAGAAGCGACGCCTCTATGACATCACCAACGTGTTGGAGGGGGTGCATCTGATCAAGAAGAAATCCAAAAACAACATCCAGTGGATGTATGTAGAACAGGGCGGATGAACGGATGTGTGAATGTGGATGGTTGAAGGAATCGAGTGGAATTAAACTTCACTCTACTGCAGACGTTTCTTATACGCTATTCCTGATCGAAATCTATGTGAGATGAAATCTATCACATACACAGTCTAGAGGATCGCACTTCCTGTTTGTAAACAGGAAGTGGATATAGCCATGCGCAGATAATTTGCTGTGGTAATATTGGTTAAAAACATGCTGAAGCGTGGCCTACTTTTACTGTGACGTCGGTACGAGGGTTTACGGGGTGTTGGGGTGCGGGAACTTCTGGCATTATAACTCGCTTGCACGTGTCAGAAATCAAAATCGGGGACCAGGAGAACACTCGGCAACCAGGCTACAGAAGTACGGGAAATTTACTACAAAATCCAGTACACACTCGTAGTGAAAGGAACAACAGGAAGTAAGATCTAATAATGGTCTTATTACAAGCAAAACATTCCCCCGAGGTATTTAAATTATGTAAGATGGTGATGAATATTCAAAGATGGTTAGGATCTAAATATATATATAAAAAAAGCTAGTTTTTAATTATTTAGATAAATTGATGGTTGTAACAATAATGACTGTATAAAATGCACATTGTTACGGAAACAGAGGATAAGATAAGATGAGAAGATAATTTTCACTTACATTATTCACTCACTTATATTGTGTATATATAGTTCCTTAGTTGTTTTTGCTACTTTTCTTTTCTAGTT
>JAQNCB010000001.1:76500005-76510931 GCA_030068295.1 Euristhmus nudiceps
GCGATAAGACTTTATTATTTTCATTCTTTCAATTGGGAAAGTTTGAAAATAGGGTTATGTTTGGCTTTAAGTCTTAGTGAAGCAGCCTTGGCCTCTGAAACTCACAGCAAGAAGGCCGTGGGTTCAAATCCCAGGCTCAGGCATAAATGTGTGGAGTTAGCATGTTCTCCCAGGGGTTGTGTGGGTTCCCCCATGGTACTCAGAACTCCTCCCAAGGTCCAGAGGAATGGTCATTAGGCTAACTTGCTGTTTAAAATTGCCACTAGCTGTGAGTGTAAGTGTGAAAGGTTGTGTGTGTGTATGTGTTACCCTGCAATGGTCTGGTGAGCTGTTGGCTAAGATAGGCTCCAGCTTCCCCGCGACCCTGATAGGACTTCGCAAATGAGTGCAAAAGAGGAAGCTCTTGTTTTGGTTGTTTTGTGTGCAAGTGTCAGCACAGATGGCCATTCCTTTCCCTGCCCTGTTCCAGCCTTCTCTCACTCGTTCAGGTTGGAGTGTGTGCTTTGTGCACTGCAGAGGATGAAACGCACTCTTTAAACGCCCACTGCTTTTCTACAGGTCACTCTGGATATTCATGTTCTCTTCTCTACTCTCCACTCTGTCCCTCATCTACCTTTCACGCATCAAACTTTCAGTGCCCTCCCTGTTTTGGTCCAAATGGGGCTTCGTTCATTACCTCCGCCAGCGGAGGTTATGTAATCATCGGAGTTTGTTTGTCTGTTTGTATGTTAACAGCATAACTCAAAAAGTTATGGACGGATTTTCACCAATTTTTTACCGAATGTCCGGAAGAGCAAAAGTAACAATCGATTAGATTTTGGAGGTGATCCGGATCACCGTCTGGATCCAGGATTTTTTTGAAGGATTCTTAAATATTGAGAGATAGGGCCGGTTTTTGGCAAAAATGCTTCTAACTCATCAGATATTACTTGGAATCATTTGCAAAAATTCTCCAGACTTTAACATTGCGTGTCTTTCGAAATAAAGAAAAGAGTTTAGTGACTCTATGGCCTGGCGGAGGTCTGCGCTCTCAGAGTGCTTTTCTAGTTTGTCTATAAAATTATTATTAGTGCACCTCTGCATAAGTGTGTCCTTATTAACATTAAAAACAAAAAAGAAGTATAGTTCAACTTACAACAAAGAAAAACTTTTTCAACATTTTTTTTAATCTGTAACAGAAAATATTTCAAGTGCACCAGCATGTTTCAAACTCTCCACGTGGAAGTTTCCTTGTGAACAAAAAAATCCTTCATTTTACGACATTTAAACATGTTTGAATTTTTTTGTGATGAGTTCAAGAACCAAGCGAGCAGATGTGTTGCGGCGAATGTTGCAAGACAAATTTAAGAACATATTGAGAATGAAAGGCGACAGCCTCGAATTGCCATCTGTGCCAGTCACTTTTGTATCGCAGCTCCAGTGTGATCAGTGCCGAGTCTTTTTTTATGAATTTATAAATAACATCTGCGGGAATAATTTCCCAAACTTTAAAAATGAATAAAATTGTGACATGTCTAAATGTAGATAGTTGGTAAACATTTTTTGAGCTTCATATTAATTAAAAGCAGGTTTGTTGAGGTTGGAAATAAAACGAAGGGAAATGTGAACATTGTGTGTGCTGCTTTTTTTTTTTTTTTTTTTTTTGGTGTGTGCTCTCGTACAGTACACGTTTAAGTCACAGAACTCCAGGTCAGAGGATGCGCCTGGAGTTCAGAGATGAAAGGTTGTTCTGATGGACTTTTCTATGTTGGTGGTTGGGTTTTTTCGGAGTTTGTAACATTACAATGAATTGCAGCATACCGTAGGTTTCATAAGAGGGGAAACAGTGCAGAAAATCATTCTGGTGAAATGAATAAAAAGGCATTGAACTTTTGAGTTCTTGTCGTTAATTCAAGTAGAAAAATGCCTTGGCAGATTATTAAAAAGAATAATAAATATTAACCGAAGCTGAGGTGGACATGGGTTGCTTCATGGTCAGGGCTGTCTTTTTATAATTATACAAGGGACCCCTTTAAGTAGCTACTTGAATACTTTGACTGTTTCTTGTTTATTGTTGTATATAGGAAGAGTCGCCCAAGCTACACTAGTGAAATCTTTTCTCAATTCCGATAAATAGTGTTATTACAGGAAAATATTGCTCAAATTTTAACCAAGTTCAGAATTGAGTTCTCGCCACTGTAGTAGAAATAGCAACTTTTACCTGATAAACTTCTGAATTGCTTCCTAATTACAAACTAACTTTTATTTTTGAAGGGTATTGTCACATCAATCTCGAAAGATGTTCTGCTGCTTGTAAGCTCTATTTACAACCTAAGTGGCTTTGTCGGGAAGCTGAAAGACAAATACTGTATTTTCTGCACCATAGGGCGCACTTTAATGCCTTAAATTTTCTCAGAAATCGACGGTGCGCCTTTTGACACTGTGCGCCTTGTGGGTGCACTGAGTTCCAAAATCTATGAAAATGTTTTTGTAAGGTTTTAGTAAGCGCTCCCCTTGATTGACTGTTGGACCATTTCCCGCCAACATAGGGACGTAATATGTACACTACGTACGCTGGAAGCGATAAACCAATTTGAGAACATTACTTAAAGCCACACCTCCAGTAGGTAGGAATGCTGTACTACCGGTATGCTACAAAACATTCGTTTGGCTAAGGACCCCTGAAAATGGCACCAGCGAAGAGACATGCTTACAAGGCACAAAACTACAGGCTATCAGTTACGCGGTTGTAAATGGGAATATGGTCATTTTTAAAAGGAAGATGCTGCCGAAAGAAAAGTTTCCAGCGGGAGTCATCGTTAGGGCCAATCAAAAGGGCTGGATGGAGGAGTAGAAAATGGAAGTGACTGAGAGAGGTGTATGTAAAGAGACCGGGTTGGTTTTTTCCATGCTTCACCATCTCTGATCTGCAATTCCATGCACGCCCATATCACCACTACCGTGAAAAACCAAGTAAAGCAAATGAACCCGGGAGGATTAGCCCGCTACTGTGAAAAACCAAGTACAGCAAATTAACCCGGGAGGATTAGCCCGCTACTGTGAAAAACCAAGTGAAGCAAATGAATCTGGGAGGATTAGAAAAAGAACTCCAACCGCTGGACACTGGTGTAATCGGAAGTGAAAGTTGCAATGCCGAAATTTCCCAGCTGTTCAATTCCAATACAGAAGATGAGGACTTTGATGGATTTGGGACACAAGATTGATAAAGATTTGATGAAGAATAACGGGAGTGTATTTTTAAATATGCAGTACAATAATGTTAAAAAAAACCCTCACTGTTTTGCTTCGGTTACCTTGTTTTAGCATGCGCCCAATGATACAGTGCGCTTTATGTACGGTTTAGGTACAGAAATAGAGCTCGTAAGTGAGACTGCACCTTATTTTCTTTCTTCTGGTAGTGTGTTTAAACTCTGTACTTCCTCTTCATGCTAATAATCTCAGGAAATATTTATCGCTTCTCAGATAAGTAGCATTCTCTGGCATTGGGCCTCACTGCTTTTATTCCCTCTTTTCTTTGGTTGGGTTTATAAAGATCTCATCTCAAAGTTTGAGAAATGCTGATCCTGTAAAGATTTTAGTCTTTTCTCCATCCATCATGACTTATTTCGGGTCATCCATTGACAAATTTTGATTTTTCTGTATTTTTCCCTTCTGCAAAGTTGTATTTATCCCAGGCCCATTTTGAGCCTGTAACATAGCCTCCTAATTTTCAGCCATGCTCAGTGTCATGTGAACATTCATCATTTCTGCACGACTGTCATCACGAAAGACCCAGTTCCCTTTTTCAAAAGAGTCGTGGCGGGGTGCGCAGTCCCCGTCTTGCTGCGAGGGAATTATTCAAAGCTGGCGTGTAGAGTTCCGAACTGCTCAGAAAGTGTTTTCTCGGGTTCTCGGCTTGCCTCTCATGTTTCTTCTGTTTGTGATGAAAGGCCTCTCCGTACAAGCCGCGTTCCGATTTCCAAGGCGAGCCGGCGAGTTCTGTCGGCTGACAGTTTGACTCCTCGTGGCATCCAGACAGTTTCACAGGAAGACGGCTCGTCAGAAATGTTGCAGACAGGAGGTTTTGTGTGATTCCCTTTCCTCATCAGACGGCGTGAAGCAGCTGTCATGGACGCCATCAATAATTTCAGACGTGTATTCATGAAACATTCAGCTCCTCTAAAGCAGACCGAAATGTTTTGACACACTCGTGTATTGTGGCTCCGTTTGAAAGATTGACAGTCAGCTCGAACATCACAAGCGTGGACAAATTATATATTTAATAATGGAGCCAAGAAGAAGCTCTGAGATGTTCTGCAGTCCCGGGGGTTTGGGCTGGGGTGTTATTTTCCTTGGTGGAGAATGTGGTGACGTGGTTAGCTAATTCGCTAATTATCTCGTGATATGCATTAATGCAAACTTACTCAGATGTAACTGACATGCAGTCTACACGCCGCCTCTTCTTCTGCTTCTCTTGCAGTTTCTTAAGCAGTACGTAGAGTTCGCGAAACAAAAGAAAACCGATTTGCAGTGAAGAAATATTTAAACGCAGTTGTCGTTGGTTGTTATTTATGCAGTCTTTAAACCTCTCCAGTAAACACGCAGAGCAAAATGAAGACAAGCTGCTGGTTTCTGATTTGTTACTTCCACTGGTTTTGTGGTAAACCAGTGTGTGTGTTGTGTTTGTGTGCGCACGCTTGCTTGTTCTTGTTCCATATTTTTAATCTGTACATGCTGTTTTCACCCAACAGAGTAAGGACAGTTTGGCTGGTCCTCATTTCTCTAAACGGCTGTTAAAGTGAGAAGACTTTGTTTTAGGGTTCAGATTAGAATAAGGGTTGAAATTGTGATGAAGGTTGTGATTAGGGTTTGGGTTGGGATGAGGGTGAAGGTTGAGATTAGGGTTTAGGCTGGGATGAGGGTCTAAATTCAACTGGATTAGGGATTGGGTTGGGATGGGAATGAAGGTTGGGATTAGGGTTTGGGTTGGGATGGATGAGAGGTTGGGATTAGGTTTTAGATTGGGATGGATGAAGGTGAGGGTTGGGATGTGGGTTTGGGTGAGGGTTTACAATGAGATGAAGGTGAAAGTATGGTTTAGGTTGGGATGGATGAGGGTAGGGATTAGGGTTGAGGTTGGGATGGATGAGATGAGGGTAGGGATTAGGGTTGAGGTTGGGATGGATGACTGTGAAGGCTGGGATTAGGGTTTAGGTTGGGATGGATGACGGTGGGGATTAGGGTTGAGGGAGGGTGGGCTGGATGAGGGTGAAAGCTGGGATTAGGGTTTAGGTTTTGATGGGTATGGGGTAGGGATTAGGGTTTAGATTGGGATGGATGAAGGTGAGGGTTGGGATTAGAGTTTAGGTTGGGGTGAATAAGGAGTCAGGATTAGGGTTTAGGTTGGGATGGATGAAGGTGAGGGTTGGGATTAGAGTTTAGGTTGGGGTGGATAAGGGGTCAGGTTTCGGGTTTAGTTTGGGATGGATGAAGGTGAAGGTTGGGATTAGGGTTGAGGTTGGGATGGATGAGGCTGAAAAACTGGGATTAGGGTTGAGGTTGGGATGGATGAAGGTGAAGGCTGGGATTAGGGTTTTGGCTGGGATGGGTACAGGGTAGGGATTAGGGTTTAGATTGGGATGGATGAAGGTGAGGATTGGGATTAGAGTTTAGGTTGGGGTGGATAAGGGGTCAGGATTAGGGTTTAGGTTGGGATGGGTACAGGGTAGGGATGAGGGTTTAGGTTGGGATGGATGAGGGTGAAGGTTGGGATTAGGATGCTACAGTATAGAAATGTCGGTTTTCCACTCCTCCAGTATTACTGACTGCTATCACATGAAACTTTGCAGGTTTACACTGGGTGACATGATTAACAATTCTGTGTTTTTTTTTGTTTTTGTTTTTTTTTTAAGCCAGAACCAGACTTGTGAGCATGACCAGCTACGCCGCCGGATCTGAGTGTGCGACTGATGTACCTTTAGTATGGACCTTAATTCAGCTTCTTTTTTCAATTTTTAGTTTTTAAAGATTTTAAATCAGCTCAGTATTTTTCCCCAATTCTTCCCAACATAATCTTTCATTTAATTCTTTAAAAAAAAAAAAGAATTATTGTGAGTTTTATCTTAATTGGCTTATAAAAAAACTAAAGCAGCAAGTCTTTTCTTCACCTCCATTTTTAAATATTTTGTTTAGTTATTGAAACGTAAAACGAAAATCCTTCAGTTTTTATAAATGAAAGCTACTTAAAAGGCATTTTCTCTGCTGACACGCCGTGTTTGTGTCGTTCTTCCAGGAGATCAGAAGTTATTAAAATACAGACGTTAATTTTCTCGTCAGTTAGTGCCTGCCGAAGGTAAACGTGCTATTAGCGCTGTAAACGCCACATGCCGGGGCTGTGTTCTTCCAGGCAGCGAGTGTGTGATGGTGTACATGTGGAGGTACATCAGATCAGAGTGTCACATGCAATTACTTGAAACGTACAAACACGGGCAGCCATGTTTCTGCTCCGATGCCAATCACAGACATGTTTACTGAGATTCTGAGAATAGAATAAAATTTCGTTTTCATTGGAAAATAAATTGCTGTGTGTGTCAGACGGGGGGTGCATGTGCTAGGCTAGTTGTTAATATTACGTGAATATAGATGAGATCATCAGGTTCCATTTGTAACGACTTCCTAAAGTATGTGAGCCCCTGAACTTTTCTTTCTTTTTTTTTTTTTTGTCAAATAGTCAGGCAGCTAAGCAAAACAATGTGATCATTCCGGACAAAAGCACCAAATTTTTTTCATCAGCAACTCAATATCTTAGCATTCTATTTTTGATAGGAACCACTTCATCAAGTCTTCTATGAATTTCTCCCTCTCTTTTTATTACCGTATTTTCTGGACTATAGAACACACCTAAAAATAAGCCGCATCCAATAAAATTTAAAAGAAATGCATATTTTGTCACATGTAAGCCGTACCGGAGTATAAGCCGTTGATTTCCAGGCTGAGAAATAAGATATTTACATAGATTGTGAACTGAACTGATTGTTTCCGAACAGTGCCTGTAACACGGGAGGAAAAGTGCTGATCAAACAAAACAGAAAAGTCAATGATGGTTTTATTCATCTTCCTCCTGTGCACTAAACCAAACTTGCTTTATTTTTCTTCCTCCTGCATATTGAAGCCACTGAACACGAAACCAGTGTCACTTTTTATTCCTGCGCACTGTTAAAGCGCAACTATTAAAGTCGCTTCATTCTCCCGTGCACTGAAACCACAAGTCACTTACCGGTATTCGTCTTCCTCCTGCGAACTAATTGTGGGTTCTTTCACACTCCTCCGTGCTGTTAAGATCCACTGACGGACGTCAGAAAATGGTCTTCAACTTAAAAGCTGCATCATAGGAATTTCTTTGTGTGTTTTCGATTTTGCTGTTGTGCGTCTTGTGTTGTAGTAGTGGTAGCGGCTTATGGTCCGGAAAATACGGTATATACAGGTTACATACTCATTACATTTTTCTTTGCCTGGGGTAATTTATAAACAAAAAAATACTAAATGAAATATCATATAAATATGTGGTTTCCTCCAAGAGGAAGCGGAGGACAAGGATGGATGGAAACAGATGATTCGCTCTGGTGACTCCTGAAGGGAGAAGCTGAAATAAAAGTACTAGACTCTGGTTTCTTCTTACAGTCCAAAAACATGTACAGGAAGCTGAATGGCTTTTCCAAGTTGCCCCGAGGTGCGAGTTTAAATGGTTGTGTGCGTGATGGACTGGCTAGTTGTTCAGGGTGTACCTCGCCCTTGACCAAAGTCGGCTGAGATGGGCGCCAGCTTGGAAAATGAACGAACATCACCATGTGAGTGAGCGAGCTGTTGCTATGGAAACGATAATGAGCGTACTAATATAAACTTGTGATTGGCTGCTGTGCTACTGTCAGAACCTTGAAAACGAATTAACCCGACAACCAATTAGAATCCAGGATTCACCAGCACCACCGAACAGATGCTTAATGAAGTTCCCTGAAGTTTGAAGAGAGATATTTTAAGTAAATCTGCCTAATTTTTTAAACTCTTCTACTTTTTTAAAGAGTAATTTGTACACAGTTTATTCTCGCTTATTTATTTGTTCCTTCCGTATTGAGTGCAGCGAATTAATTAGCGTGACAGTTTTCCGAGCGGTCTTGTGACTTGGCTCTCATGAATTCGGCACTTAAACCGTATCTCTCACACGGAGCCCTAAATCCCATCTGTTCAGAAGTATGTTTATTTTAAAGATAGGAGGAATATTTACCACATGGTTTTCATTTGTTTGCGGTTCATCCAAGTTGGCTAAATGCAGAATTCTTCTTCTTTTTTTTTTTTTAAGGCCTGGAAAAATAATTTGGAGTTGGCAAACAGAGTCGTAGCAGTCAGTATAGTGTGTTGCATTTGTTACGAGTCGTGTGAATAAATTCAGGCGACGGGAACCTGGAACAGCCCTCGAGTTACTGCTTCTACCACCTGGAAAGCTTCTACTGCATAGAATCGGAGCTAATAAAAAAAAAGTTGTAGATCTTGTAAAACTAGTGCTCTGAGACAAAACACACCACCTCCTGTTATGATTTTCAGCAGGATGAATGTGGGTTTGGATGGAGAACGCGACGGTTTTTCCCCCTGGGGCAGGAAGACAATATCCAGGACTCTGAGATTGTCAAGAAACATTAATTTATTGAGTTTAATGAGTTAAAACGGGGCAGGTTTGGGTGTTTCTGTCTGTAGTTACTGAGCTGGATGGTGTTTGTTTAATGTCTAAGGAAGGAGTCTCCAGTGCGAGAACTTCAGGACCCATTGGGATGCTTCTTCCTAGTTTCTTGATATCCTGGAAATAATCAGTGATGCACTTTCTTCATTCTGGGTTTTAATGTTTTTAAAGCGTGTTCGAAGGAACATTCATGTTTTAACCCGGTGTTCTTTTCTGCCTCTTCTCTGGTCGTACTGGTGATGGGTGCTGGAAGGTACCTGTGTGAACAACCTGTTGTGTATCCTTAGTGTGCATCCCGTTCACAACATAATGCGTTATGGAGGTGGGATCTTGTCTCCATGGAGTGGGATCTTGTCTCCGTAGAGTGGGATCTTGTTTCCATGGAGGTACACTCCAGGTCTCTGTGGAGGAGAAATCTTGTCTCCATGAAGATGTAATCCTGGTCTTCATGAAGATTTCCATGAAGGTGTACTCCTGGTCTTCATGAAGATATCCATGGAGGTGCACTCCAGGTCTCTATGGACGATAAATCTTGTCTCCATGGAGGTGCACTCCAGGTCTCTATGGAGGAGAAATCTTGTCTCCATGAAGATGTCCATGAAGGTGTAATCCTGGGCTTCATGAAGATATCCATGGAGGTGCACTCCAGGTCTCTATGGACGATAAATCTTGTCTCCATGAAGGTGTAATCATGGCCTTCATGAAGATATCCATGGAGGTGTACTCCTGGTCTCTGTGGAGGCGAAATATTGTCTCCATGAAGGTGTAATCCTGGTCTTCATGAATATATCTATGGAGGTGCACTTTAGGTCTCTATGGAGCAGAAATCTTGTCTCCATGAAGGTGTAATCCTGGTCTTCATGAAGATAGAATTTTATGTCTATGGAGGAGAAATCTTGTCTTTGTGGAGGTTTCATCCTGGTTTCATGGAGGTGTAATCCTGGTCTTCATGGAAGGGGAACTAATGTCTGGGTGTAAGAGGAATCCTGGTCTCGTGGAGGCTGTGCTCTGTGTCCTTTTCCTCTGGAGGTTTTTGCAACCCCGCTGAGAGAAATACGAGTTAATGGAAACTTCAGAAAGTGTATGGGATGTAAGCGGAGAGCTTTTATAGCTCACTCGGGGGACGTATATCTCGTATCTTTTATATCAACCTGGACAGCACTTCAAAGACACGGACCTTTTTATGGTGCTTGTAAGTGAAGCTTCACATGACTACTGCTCTCATTTTCCTCAGCTCTCCAGAACGTTCTTCATGTGGAAGGTACCGTCAGATCTGTCAGAGTCCTGTCGGCCTGTTAGTCTGTAATCATGTCGTCAGCGTGGTCTTGGGAGATGTGAGCGCTGATTGTAACCTGCTCAGTGAGTTAATCGCTGAATAAACGTGCCGCGGATTGAACGATAAGCGTACATGTAAGGACGTGATCCGAAGACCTTGCGGGTTGCGTTTCTCGACAGTCGTTTGTGGTGCTTGTTATATCATTTCCAGCATTGGATGCGAAAGTTTTTTTTTTTAAACTTCCAGGTACCAGGACAGTAATTATACGCTAGGATTAAACGCTTCAGGGGGTTCAGAATCTGCTAGTGTCCTGTAGGTATGTGTAGAAGCTGACGCCTTAAGCTAACACATGATAATTAGTTACAGTAAAACGTCTCTCTCTCTCTCTCTCTCTGTCTTTCCCTCTCCCTCTCTCTCTCTTACATATCACGTTTCAACACTTTAAGCTGAGTTCGTATTCTCTTGCTTGTCATCACGGTGCAGGTGTTTGTTTTTGCCGGAACAGCATTGTTCCCGGATCTCTCGGTGGATATTATTCACCATGCAGGTCAGGGAACCAGTGGATGTTCTTCCAGGCGTCTGAAGGTTCTCAGTCTTCCAGGTCATAGTATCCAAGGCGTGTGGTTTCCTTCTGTCAACTGGACTGGAATTTTGGTTGGAGACGTCTCGGTTTCTTCTGTCAACTGGACTGGAATTTTAGTTGGAAACGTCTCGGTTCCTTCTGTCAACTGGACTGGAATTTTGGTTGAAGACGTCTCGGTTCCTTCTGTCAACTGGACTGGAATTTTGGTGGAAGACGTCTCGGTTCCTTCTGTCAGCTGGACTGGAATTTTGGTTGAAGACGTCTCGGTTCCTTCTGTCAGCTGGACTGGAATTTTGGTTGAAGACGTCTCGGTTCCTTCTGTCAACTGGACTGGAATTTTGGTTGAAGACGTCTCGG
>JAQNCB010000001.1:76528477-76541402 GCA_030068295.1 Euristhmus nudiceps
CGGAGCCAGAGCTTGGTCCACATTGGTAACAACAGGTCAAATTCGTTTCCGGTGAGGGTTGGAGTCTGCCAAGGCTGGAGGGTTTCACTGATTCTGTTCATAATTTTTATGGACAGAATTTCGAGGTGAAGATGGGGTGTTGAGAGGTTCTAGTTTGGTAGGATAGGATATTTCCTCTGCTTTTTGCAGATGAATCAGCACCTCAAAATCTGTGGCCATGGTGTCAACCGGAAAAGGGTGGAGTGCACCCGCCGGGTCTGGAATGAGGTCCTGCGATAAGTGGAGGAGTTCAAGTATCTCAGGGTGTTGTTCACGATTGAAGGAAGGATGGAGTGGGAGATTGTCAGGCAAATCAGTGCAGCCTCTGCTCTAAAGTGGGGCCTGTACTGATCCATTGTGGAGAAGAGGAGCTGAGCCAGAAGCCAAAGCTCTCAATTTACCAGTCGATCTACATTCCAACCCTCGCCTATGGTCACGAGTTTTGGGTAGTGACCAAAAGAACAAGATCACGCATACAAGAAGCTGAAATGAGCTTATTTTGCAAGATGGCAGGGCCCCTCCCTTAGAGATGAGTGTGAGATGCTCAGGAATCCGGGAGGAGCTCCGAGTAGAATTGGTGCTCCTCTGCGTTGAGAGAATCCAGTTGAGGAGGCTCAGGTATCTGGTTAGAATGCCTCCCGAATCCCTGCCTGATGTGGTGTTTCGGGTATGTCCGACCTGGGAAGAGGCCCCCAGGTTGACCCAGAACATGCTGGAGAGACTATTTCTTGGCTCATCTGGGAATGTCTCAGGGTCCCCCCAGAAGAGATGGTGGAAGTGACTGGGGAGAGGAACATCTGAACCTGAGTGTTCAGGCTTTTGCCCCGTGACCCAACCTCAGATTAAGTGGAAGAAGATGATGATAATGAAGAAGAATTGTATATATATGTATATATATATATATATATATATATGTATATATATGTATATATATATATATATATATATATGTATATATATATATGTATATATGTATATATATATGTATATATATATATGTATATGTATATATATATATATATATATATGTATATATATATATACAAAGAGAGAATGTACAGTACAATATAAATATTTAAAAAATGAAAATTAAAAAAAACAAAGTGATGCAGTTACACAGTATGTACAAAATAGTGCAGAATGTATCCTAAGCAGCAGCATTGTGTATGCTGAATGTAAACATTGTGTAAACAGACAATATAAGCTTTGATTTTTCATGATTTCACAAAGTCATTCTATATCATGAATGAAAGCTTTAAACCAGTATTTTATCCACTTCCGGTGGCATGATGGACTTAACTTTTGTATGAAATTGAGGTTGAAGAAACGAACTAGCCGTCTTTCAGTGTTTCAGGGCAATCGCGATGAATGCAAAACTGTGCGATCCGTTAGTAACCATCATGCTTTTCGAGTCGGTGTTCAGAACTGGGACGATGTGCTGTTTTTATTGGCATCTAATTGATTAAATATGCCAGTTATTCACATGAAACATGGACATACGGTATATTAAACACTTAACTTTTGCTTTTACACAAAAATAAATTGAATACCACAGGTACTGTGTTCACAATTACTTAATGAATAAGCACTCTTATCACCAACCCTTGGGGCACCTCCTTAAATACATAATATGGAAGGACATTAGACAAAGAAGCAATGAGACCGTGTATATATTATGTTCACTGGCATTGAGCGAGACCGGGTATTTCCACGAAATGAATCATGTTGCTTGGGAACCGCGGGCATGATTTTAGTTGTGTTATTTTCATTGGCAGGCAGCATGCGCTTCTAAAGTGATTGGCAGGCGTTATTGATTGCGCTTACAAGGACACGTTTATAGTGTTTATGGACGCGGGCGTGATCGCACCCGTTTCCTGGCATAGTCTGCATTGTTCAAAGTTGATTCCTGGCTTCACTCCGTTGACTTTGCAGGCTGATGTTTCATCATTTCCTGCACTGCTGTAATATCGGAGATGCTTTTCTGCTCACCACGTTTGTAAAGAGTGGTTATTCAAGCAGTCTTCAAGCTGTCCGGATGTTGTCTTTGTCTTACTCTGCTTTTACACAGCGTTAAAAACAAACTCCACCAACTTTTCTTATGCGAACAAGTCGCTGGAAAAGAACCAGCCTGGAGCCACTGGAGAATGACCTAAGAACCCAGATGGACGCGACTGCGCATGTGTAAACCTGCGACTTCACACTGATTGTGTTCTGGAACAACTTCCTCGAAATGTGGTGCAAGTTGTGCCCATCGGTCTGAGGTTGTTCCAAAAACAAATACTTTTTTCACAGACAGTTGTTTCGGCACGTGTGCCTGTTGTAAAATCAATTTTAAGGAAGTGGGGCATTGCCATTCTCAGAACTCGTGCTCTCTAAATGTTTTTTTGTTTTTCATGCCACCCTGTGAGTCTCTTTTGTTTGAAAATCTCTGGAGATCAAACGGACACCAGTCCTTCAGCCCCATGATGCTGTACATTGGTTTACCAGGGTTTCTTAATCGAGTTCAAGTGGCCGGGTTGTTTTCTTGTAGCCGGCATGATCTAAGTGCCAGGATTGCTGGAAGTTTGCTAAGTGCGAGTTTACATATTTAACATGATTACCTCCTGATAAAACACATTGTCCGAAAATTTTCCGATGTGTTCTGGTCTTATCGAACCTGCGAAGCGCGCGGCGAGGCGCCTACCAGCTGCCGCACTGACACTAGGCTGTGTTTACACTTTAAAGCCCTCACACCTGTCCCGTGTCGCCGCCCTCATCTGTCCTCCACGGGACTGTTAGCTCAAAGTCATGGCTCTGCCTCTTGGCCTCAGGAGGCTTGAAGACATCGGTTCACCTGTTTGCTCAAACCGTCTCTCTGTCAATGTTAAACAAATCGGTCTCGCAATCGCATCAATTAAAATGTAAAGTTAAACAAACAATCGAGGAGCCTTTTACTCTCTGTCCCTCTCTTTCACTCCCTCTCGCTCTCCCTTTCCCTTGTTCTCTTCCTATCCTCGAGCTGTTTACAGTGCTCTTTTGGCACGGAGACAAAAAGCCATGTTTAAATACCAACTGCATGGCAACAGGAATCACCTGGGGCTGTTGAAGGCGACAGGGAGAGGCAGCTTTTGTTTGGCAGCATATGGGCGGCACTCGAGGTTTTCTGTTCCCTTTTGGCAGCGAGCGTGTGGAGCAGGCAGGTGTTGGTCTGTTTTCTCGTTACCACGCCGCACTCTCCAAACGAATGCCCTTGCTCTAATGTTATACAAAATCCTTTGGCATTATTAAAGGGGCTTATAACAGATAACCTGGGAGTATTCATGTAAATAAAATGACTTCCACGCCCACCTGTACACACACACACACACACACACACACAGTGTGCCTGCCATCAGGCGGATCCCGAACCGCACCAACAGCCTCTTTTCCAGCAGTGTTATTCATATTCTTCATGACAGATGCAGAGATAATAACTCCATATATATAATCCGTCCTTCAGCGCAGCTCTTCTGTCCTTTATTAGGTTTAATAGCTCTTAATTACTGACTGGGACCTCTATACACCTCTACCCACAACCCCTTTTATAAGAATCTAACTAACCTAAATTATTCTTTACATTTCTTTTCGAATCTGTTAAGCATATTTTTCCGAAGAGAGTCCTAAGAACCGAAACAGGTTCGAGGTGTATTTTGGAATAGGTTTTTGATATGAACCTTCAATTCTCCTATGAACGTTTCTGTCGTCGCTGCATAGTTTAGGGATCTTAGCTTAGAAAATCAAAATATAAATTTTGTGTCGAATATTTGCGACTTTCCGAAGGGGTGTAATCACACTGGAGGTGCAACACAACTGACAATTCATGGCTGTCGCTTTTCATTCGCGGATTTGTCGGACGACATTTGTCGCATCGCGTTTTGCTCGCCTGGTTCATGAACTCGTGTTTGAAATTTCCTCGAATGTCTCAGAACAAGGCTCTGATACAGACTACTGTCGGACTATTTTTAGGCAGCTCGAACGTGTCGCGGAAAGGTAGCAAACTTGTTTTGCTCTCAAGTGAAAAGGTTTTCATCTGCAAGAAAAATCGACAAGGTAAAGACTTGCACGCGGAAATTTTGAGACTTGCTGGCATCTGCCATATTCTGTTTTTGTCGTTATTTGTATTTTTCTCGCATTTTGTTTGTGCAAATATTGCAAATAGAAAGCGAATGGTTTGAGAACAAAAATTGAAAAAAAAAAAAACATGACTGATTTATGACCGGAGACTCACCTTTTTTTATTTTTTTATTTTTCGAAATATCCGCAAACCAATCACAAATTACTCAAAAACATACTGACACAAATTTTTTAACTTCACAAAAAATTCTGTTCACCTCAGTGGCTTCTCTATCACACCCCTAATGTGATCACCCCCAAAGAACGACAATCAAAGCACTCCAATTTTAAACTTTAAAAAAATAATAAGGGTTAATTAAAAAAAAAAAAAAAATTGCGTCCAAAAAAAGTGCACTTTTAAACATAGAAATCACATTCCAGGGTTCTACATAGACCATTTAAAGAAACAACCAAAGATCTGTTCAAGGTTCTTTTTTTTTTTTTTTTTAAAAGGGTCCAAGGAGTGGTGGAAAGAAAGGTTCTTCGCTTCCAAATGGGGTTTGATTTGGCTCTGTTTCTAATAGAAAATAAATCTTATCGTTGTAGTTTTCTGTTCCAAATCCCTAAGAGGTTCCCATATCCTGAAGAACAGCATGAAGAAATCTCTTTCTCCAAGAGTTGAAGATGAACCATGATGAAGTTAAATATGAAACCTTAATGTTTAACTCATGACTGGTTCCGATGAAGTACTTTCACCTGGCATACGTCAAGCAATGACTGCCTCCCACACTATACCCACACCAATTTACATACCAACGCAACAGGAATACAGAAGTGTGTATCCACAGCGCTCACTGCGTGTACTCGCACCTGGAAAATAAGAACACGTATGCAAGAATGCTGTTTGTTGACTTCAGCTTAGCATTCAACACAGTCTTTCCCTCCAAGCTAACCACAAAACTTGAGGATCTTGGAATCAGTACCTCCCACTGCACTTGGATCATGGACTTTCTGACCAATAGATCCCAGTATGGTTGCCACAACTGTTCCTCCACCATCACACTCAACATTGGCACACCTCAGGGCTGTGTGCTGAGCCCGTTCCTCTGCTCCCTGTTCACCCATGACTGTAGCCTATGTATGGATCCAACTCCATCATTAAGTTTGCAAATTACACCACGGTGATCGGACCGATTAGTGACAATGATGAGTCTGACTACAGGACAGAGGTAAAGCACCTAACTGCATAGTGTGCTGACAGCAACCTGTTCCTAAACACCAGTAAAACCAAGGAGCTCATTGTGGGCTTCAGGAAGGAAAAGATGGGCACTCACGACCCTGTCTATATCAACGGCATGGCTGTTGAACGTGTTTCCAGCTTCAAATTCCTGGGGACCCACATCTCAGAGAACCTGTCCTGGTCAACCAACAACTCCAGCCTGATCAAGAAGGCCCATCAGCGCCTGTTCTTCTTGAGGACACTGAAGAATTACCTGTCTGCTGCCATCCTGGGTGCCTTCTACTGCGGTGCAGCTGACCAGCTGCGTCTGGTATGGGAATTGCTCTGTTGCTGACCACAAGGCACTGCAGCGGGTGGTGAAAACATCCCAACGCATCACAGGGAGTCCACTTCCTGGGGTCCCTGTGATGGTTCCTCTCAAGAGTTCTTTGAATAGTTGGTGCTGACTTTCCAAATTTAATGAAGGGTGTTTGTTGACATCCTTTGGAGTTTTCTAAATAAACTTTTAATGGTTTCTCTGGTGGAATAAGCAGAAAACCCTGAAACACCATTCTACCTGTACCCTTGGTAGGAACCACCCCTGGAGATTCGTTTGTGTAAATTGAAGGGAAATGCATGTCAGGTACTGAAATGATGTCTGTTGATCCGGACATTTTTAATCTGAAGATAATCTGAGTCCAGATGCTGCTCTGTTTGCTCGGGGCCATGTTTGTCTGTTTCACTGCCGTGTTTGTTTGTGGAACTCGCGTACCCAGTGTGCCCTGTTACCGTAAGGTATGTGGTTGAGGAACGCGTTCTCTTGTCTCTTAATCACTCAACTGTTTACTTTGAACTTCACGCTCAGGACCCGGAGGGACTGTGTTCTGGAACTGAACACTTCATTCTCAGAACTGTTTACTCAGTCGAGTGTTTTTGAGGCGGATTTTTTGTAAATGATGGTCGGGGGGATGAGGGCGATACTGATACTTGATGAGTAAGCCTCGAGTAAGTGGTTTGCTTCTGCAGACACTGGGGTAGTGGAGAAAATACAGTTTTGTTAAAGGACCTGTGAGCCATCAGCAAACAGCAATCGATCTGCCACTAATAAATAATACTAGAGTTTACCCTCAGACGTTGTTGGTGTCGAGATCAAGTGTCTTTGGGGTTCCAGTGATCCAACATGCTGTTTACATTTTAGGTTGTTTGGTGAACACAGACAGGACACACTTGAAGAAGAGGTTTGGGTCTTGGACACAACTGAAGATTTTTGGTCTTGCTCAAGAACCCAACACTGGCGCCTTGGTGGAACTGGGATTAGAACTCACGACCTTCTGGTTAATCTGTTCAACTTTTGAATTTTATTCAGTGCTCGTCCAGTATGGCGTTAAACTGTTTCAGGTGAAATTTTGTCATTTTTGGAGGCAGCTTTAAAGAAATCTGGCAAGTTATTCCAGGTGTAACCTGTCTTCACTCAGAGTCAGCTTAAACAGGTGCCAGCTTCTCCGCGACCCTAGTAGAATAAAGTGATTCTGCAAATGAATGGATGAATGGTTAAGGACTTTTACATCTGGGAATATGTTTGCGACTCTGCCAATCTCTTTCCTTTTGTGGAAACGTAGACCTTGATCTGATTTAAGACGGCTTGCCTTTAAGGATACGTCTCAGGCTACGGCGGGGCAAGGACGAGATTGGTCCTGGCTCCATCCATGAGTGAAAATTCAAAACAATTGCTTTATAAATTAAAATATTTACACCAGCATCACTTATTATTCATTAAGCCATGCTCAAAACATGGTTCCTTAGATATTTGTCAGACAGATACTTGTCTTGCATATCGGATTGTAGCAGGCAGGAAAGAAAAAACAAGTGTTTGAAGATGTAATGGCGTTTTGTTCCATTCCAACTGATTTCAATCCACTTTTGCTCTGACAAAGACCTTCTTTTCTTTATCTGTGAGAGTACCCAAAGCTTAGCGCAGCATACCAGCTGCCGCCATATCCAGTGTCTTCAGTTACGGATCTCTGTACAACCAGCACGTACAGAGAGCTATCGGGTTCGAGGTGCTCGTTATCGAACAGCAGGTCACTGCCTCGCTCTTTCTCACTGACCTTTGCGAGACTTCTGTTCTCGGCACCATCGTTGGTTGAAAGGCAGAGCCCCCAGGAGCACCGAGCACATGTTGCTTTCATCGTAGCCTTTCAGGAACAGATAAAGGGGCGGGGCTTGTTCCACAATAAGACAGCGACTCACCCGACAGCTAATACCGTAGCTTTGTTAAAAAATTTCCCTTGGCTTTATTTCTTTTGATATGGGTTCATAGAAGTGTTAAAAACAAAGATTTGTTTCGCTTGTTGTTTCTCATTAGTGGGCGTGGCCAGTCCACAGTCTGGCAATGATAAACACTTGTAGCGATGTGTAGGTTTTTTTCGTTAAGCACAACGTTAAACGCTGCCAGAACTGGTTGTTTGGTTTACATGCTACACTTTTGACTTCATGATCGCGCAATTTTTTCCACATTTGATTTGCAAAGTAAGCTAGAGGTACTTGTACGCACTCTTTCACATGCACAGATATGGTTTTAAGGTTTTTCTTTTTTGTGGAACTTAAGCGGCACCAGAATTAGTTTGGGGAGTTGTTTGAGTTAATCCTTTGGATTTGTCCCTTTTTTATGTCTTACCTAATTTGCATAAAATTTAAGTATTGTGTGTCTCACACAAGTACTTCTAAAACAAACTATTTTTTTGGCGCTTATTTATCAGACCAGAAGGTAGGTGGGTCTCCGTGTATGTGAGTGAAGCGAGTCATGCCGGAGGACAGCCAGCCTCCCGTAACCTTTCGCGAGCACCTGGGGGTTTTCTTTAGCGCCCATGCTACACTGGAGATGATCAGGTCGAGGTTTTCTGAGGAGGATGATCTCCTGGAAAGCTCTAAAGCTCCTGGAGCCGTAGGACAAGTCATCTCGGGGTGGTGGTGTTCAAACATGCAGACCTGAATGTGGGTGATGAAGTGACCGAAGGCGGATGTGGCTGAAGATTATCTGCTTTCTGATCCGCTCTGATTTGTGGGACTGTGGGAAAACCTTCAAGAGTTCCCTGAGAGGGACGACCGAAAGAACCCTTCAGGGTGTGTGCGAAGGATGCACTGAAATATTGGCCAATTTTTTTTTAAATAGTTTTACTTGTATTAGATTATAGTTTTAAATAATATAAATAATATAAATCGTAGTAATAATAATGATGATGTTAATAATAATAATTATAATAATAATATTAATGATAACTAACAAAAGAGCAATAAAACAATGTCAAATATAATGTAACATAAATAATAATAATAATAATAATAATATTGATATTGGTAGTTTAATGATATTATTATAACAATAAAACAATAATAACTATAATGATTATATTAATAATGATGGTAATGTTCATGATGGTACTACTAATAATTTCCGGTTTCCTCCCATAGTCCAAAAACATGCACAGTGGGCTAATTGGCTGCTCCAAATAACCCTGAGGTATGGGAGTGGGTGTGAATGGTTGTTTGTCGGCCCTGGGATGGCCTGGTGATATGTCCAGGGTGTGTCCCGCCCTCACCCAGAGTCGGCTGAGATGGGCACCAGCCTCCCCGCGACCCTAATTAGGATGGAGCGGCTTAGAAAATGAATGTTGTTGATGATAATAAATAGAATAACAATAATGACGATAATAATAATAATAATAACACGGTGGTGTAGAGGTTAGCACGTCCGCCTCACAGCAAGAAGACCTGGGTTCAATTCCCAGCCTGGGCGTTTCTGTGTGGAGTCTGTAAAAATGTTCTAAAAATCCTAATCACTGTGCACTAGAATAACAATAACACAAGTCTCGTCCTCCTCCTCCTTCACTTTTATTTCTGCTCACGGCCTGCAGCTGTTTCCATCCCTCGTTCTTCAGGCTGCGAGCTGACAGCGTGCTAACAAGCATCACTGCTGATACACTGCTCCGTTTCTCAGCTGCGCTTTAATGACGATCGCGATTGGAGGAATTCAAACTCCTTTTTTTTTTTTTTTTTGTTTTTTTTTTTTTTTTAAGTTCCTCACTCTGTCTAGCTTGTCTTCACTTCCTGTGAGATGACGGCGCATCGTGTTCCAGCGGCAATGCAGGAAGATGTTAGTGTCGGTCAGAAAGGAGGCGGGGCCAGATGTAAACTGGTATAGCTGGCTCTCACATGTGCATCTCATTTGTAGCTCTGCAGGGGAGTCAAGGGCTTTACGGGGTCCTCCATTTCCCCCCATTAAAATAGATAGAGAAATAAATAACTCCCTCGGGGGGGATGAAGGACTCGCTGCAGGAATCAGGAGCTTTGGCTGGTTTTGTTTTCCTGCACGCTGTTTGTGAAATGAACCCGTGGATGTTGAAGGAAATCGGTAAAGGTAATTATACTAGAGGTGTGATAGAAAAGAGATGGACATGAATCCATTTTTTCCCGATTTATGTTTGTTTTTTGCTAATTTTGAAATTATCACGATGGTTTGTGACTCCACATGCAAGTGAATATTTTGCAGCTTAAATTTGAATATCGCGCGAAAGTTATGCGAGGACTCATGAGGCCGAAAAAAAAAAAAAAAACTTTGTTTCCAATGACATTGCAGAATAATTTTGGATAGGTAGGCCGGTAAAAGGTTTTTTTTTTTTTTTTTTAACCCGTGCTCCGCCCGCAGCACCCCTTCTCAGTGCCGCTCAAGTGCTCAACCCACGAACTTTCCCGCTTGAGACTCTTAGAGAGAGTGTACCTATTGACACTGGGTTACAAGAACACATGAAAAAGTCTAGCTAGCCTTCTTAAGATTCGTTTTATTCGCATCAGAAGGCTTTCCATAGCAAACGCCTCCTCTTCAGAATCTACAAATCAGATAATGCCATAACCGACCAATCAGAATCGAGCTGCTGGGTTCCTCGTGTTTGTTCAATTGCTGTTACCGGGTGGTGATCCGCATCCCATGTGCTACGACACAAGCCCTCAGGGGAGGCTGTGGGGTTTTATTCCTTTCACAATCACACACATTTATTCATTCATTCCTTCATTTTCTGAACCGCTTTATCCTAATTAGGGTCGCTGGGAGGCTGGCGCCCATCTCGGCCAACTCTGGGCGATGGCGGGGTACACCATGGACAGCTCTCCAGGCCATTGCAGACATCACACACTGTCTATTCTCTCGCTTGCTGCCTCATCATAACATGACGTCATCAGATATTTAAGTGATGCTCCATCGTTTTCTTCGCTGCACTTCAGCCGCGACAGAAACCAGAGCTATTTTTACGATTAGCGCTAACGACCTTTTCTTTCCCGGACACTTGTTAAAATATTCCCGTTGTAATGCAGCCCACATTACAGTGCCATCGTTAATTTGGGTGATTTTGTGCGCTTTTATCTGCCATCTTTCGCCTTTGAGTCGCCGGCGCAGCTTTAAACGAGTTCCTCTCGGCACGCTCGCCGTGACGACTCTGATCTTCAGCTTCAGTCTTTAAATCTTGCATTTCAAGATTTTCTGAGGAGTTGAAAAGAGATGCGTAGAGAAAAAAGGCCAAACGAAAGAGAAATTACGCGGCTCTGCGAACAAGTGTGTCGAGCAAAGTCTGCCTTTTCACTCTTTCTTCTCCTTCATGTAATGAACCTCGCCTTGAACCACACGTTTAATTGCCAGCACCACACTTTTCTCCTCAGGAAAAAACGCTTTTATTCCTTTTATTATATTTTACACACACACACACACACACACACACACACACACGCGCGCGCGCAGAAACAGAGAAGCAGATAGAACAGTCTCTTCACACACACATTCTTGCTATCTGTCTCTCTCTATCTCTCTCATGTTGCTATGTCTCTCTTTCACATGTTTCTGTCTCATGTTTCTCTCTATCTCTCTCATGTCTTTCCCTCTCTCATTTTTCTCTGTCTCTCTCTCTCTCTCTCATGTTTCTCTCTGTCTCTCTCTCTGTTTCTCTCATATGTTTCTCTCTCTCTCTGTTTCTCTCTGTCTCTCTCTCACACGTTTCTCTCTGTCGCTCTCTCTCACATGTTTCTCTCTGTCGCTCTCTCTCACATGTTTCTCTCTGTCGCGCTCTCTCTCACATGTTTCTCTCTGTCGCTCTCTCTCTCACATGTTTCTCTCTGTCGCTCTCTCTCACATGATTCTCTCTGTCGCTCTCTCTCATGTTTCTCTCTGTCGCTCACTCTCACATGTTTCTCTCTGTCGCTCTCTCTCACATGTTTCTCTCTGTCGCTCTCTCTCACATGTTTCTCTCTGTCGCTCTCTCTCTCTCATGTTTCTCTCTGTCGCTCTCTCTCTCTCATGTTTCTCTCTGTCGCTCTCTCTCACATGTTTCTCTCTGTCGCTCGCTCTCACATGTTTCTCTCTGTCGCTCTCTCTCACATGTTTCTCTCTGTCGCTCGCTCTCTCTCATGTTTCTCTCTGTTGCTCTCTCTCTCTCTCTGCCACATGTTTCTCTCCATCTGTGTCTCTCTCATGTTTCTCTCTCTCTCATGTTTCTCTGTCTCTCATTTCTCTCTCTATCTCTCGCTGTCACTGTCTCTCACTCATGTTTCCCTTTCTCTCTCTCATGTTTTTCTCTCATGTTTCTCATGTTTTTCTCTGTCTGTCTCTGTCTCTCTCCCTCATGTTTCTCTCTGTCTCTCTCCCTCATGTTTCTCTCTGCCTCTCTCACATGTTTGTTTCTGTATCTCATATTTCTCTATCTGTCTCTCTGCCTCTCTTTCCAGCTTGCTCTCAATGTTTCTCTGTTTCTCTCTCTCTCTCTCTCTCTCTCTCTCTGTATCTCTCCCTCCATCTCTCTCTCTCTCTGTGTTTATATATTTTAGTGAGTGTCAGGTCCTGGTTCTGGTTCAGGTTGAGATGTGAGGTAGAGGTAGATCGAACCCTCAGAGCATCTCCAGATTGAGGTTCGTTGCTGCTGAATCCTCTGATTCCGTTCCAGCCCTGATGTTCTGATAAACCCGAGATAAGCCAAGTATCTCTTCTGCCCTGTAATCAGAACCCATCGTTAACCATCACACGACATCAGCAGTACCTGGGTTTATCTGCCCACCTCCGCCGGCCCGAGTCGTGACTGATCACGCCAGATGCGCAGACTCGTGCGTCATTCATCACATGAATCAAATCTCAAGTGAGCGAGTGAATCTTTATGTAAATAATCAAATAAATCAGAATAGTGAATCGGGTGAATCAGCTCAATGAATCAGTAGAGTTGAATCATATCAAGATTCAACTGAATCACATCCTTATTCAGGTGAATTACACGTGTGATTCAGGTGAGTCACATCTCAGTTCAATCTGATGATTTGGATGAATCATATCGTCTGTGAAGATTCTCAGTCATCCAGGTCATAGTATCCAAAGCGTGTGATTTCTTTCAGTCAACTGGACTGGGATTTTGTTGAAGACGTTTCGCTACCTATGTTGCACACCACTTTGGGCCGAATGCCCTTGGACTCATGCGGGAGTATGAGAGATCTTCCAGAAAACTCGCGGACTACAGGAACCACTTGCGTTTTAATCTGAGGTGCAGACAACAGAAGATAACCCCTGGC
>JAQNCB010000001.1:76778834-76789734 GCA_030068295.1 Euristhmus nudiceps
AAATTACACACACACACACACACACACACACACACACACACACACACACACACACACACACACACACACACACACACTATATAAGCTGTATCTGGGTGTGAGCTCAGACTGAACTCAGAACGCTCCAGTCACATGTTCAGTTAACCCACTGAGCCTCAACATGAAGTCCGAACCTGGTTCTGGATTCGCTGATTGCAGGGACCAAGGTCACTCAACCTCTCTGTCCAATTAAAATATGACCGCTCTGAGTTTCTGCCGTATTTAAACTGATTAGCTGTCAGATCGGATCTTGTGGTGCCAATACTTTCAATCCAAGAGGATTCTGAACAGACGTCAATATTTCTTTTAAATCTGTTTAGTTTTACATTTAATGTTCACAAAGCAAGTTACTTCCTGTTTACTTCATTACATCACCTTATTTCTCTCTCTCTCTCTCTCGCTTTTTCTTTCTGCCTGTCTGTCTCTCCCCCCTTTGTCTGTCTGTCTGTCTCCTTGTTTGTCTGTTTTTCTTTGTCTCTTTCTTTTTGTCTGTCGCTTTCTTTGTCGATTTCTCTCTCACTCTCACTCTTTCTCCGTCCGTCTGTCTGTCTGTCTGCCTGTCTCTCTCTCTCTGACAAAAACATTGCTTACAACATGACGATCACGAGATGGCGATGGGTTTCCAGGTCACCGAGTTTTTCATCAGAACTGGAAACACAAATATTTGTTTGAGGTTTTGTTGGGTGTTGAGCGCACGCCGTACTGGCGATCCGCCGCGCTCCACTGTTGACTGTGCAGAACCTCCTGTTCCTGCGGCGTAGCCGTTAGTGCTTTGCCTCATTACCCAATTACATTACATCCTTCCTGAGTGTCCCATTCCTCTAAAGACACCTCATTCCTGTTTCCCGGAGTCAGATAGATGACTTTTATCCACAATTCCGTGACCGAATCCAATGATCCTGGAGCTCGTCTCCACGCAGCTCGGCCCCCACGGTGCTCGGCGTCTCCTACTAATAACCGCGCCTCCTTCTTCACCCTCTTGACTTCTGCAGATCCGATAGAGGTGTTTTGGGAGAAGAGGGAGCGTTGGTAATGCGTTTGAATGTGACCCTGAGGGCGAATCCGTAAAAATGGCCCCTACATCAGGCGATGGAGCGTCACAGCGGTGAATTATCCGTGACGGGGGAGACAATGTCAGACGTTGGCTGTTCAGACGTCTTGCGTACTCATTGGGTATCAGCAACGAACTTTTCTGGCCATTTCAGTGTTGTAACATTGGAAATATCAAAGCGTCAGTATAATGGTCATCTCCATGTGTCATTCTGCTCAGTTCTATTTCGACAGCTCTTCACGCACACACGTTCACACTATTTCTTTCTTTTACCTGCAGAAGAAAAATGTTGGTAAACACGTGCTGCCATGTTTACACTCTTAAATACATTCATTAAATGCAGAACCACACAAATACAGTCATCGCTCGCTATATCGCGCTTCAGCTTCTGCGGCTTCAGTGCTTCGCGGATTTTTAAAAAAAAATTCATCGAAAAATAAAAATAATCAAAAATATGGAAAAAAAGTTCAGGAAACTGCCGCCAGGGGTCACTACTGACTCAGATTCGGATCCCAGCCTCTTCTTCTTCTCCTCGGAAATTCGACTTGACCAATCAGCTTGCGAGATTTCAGAGGCCGTGTCCCAAGCCGGAGTCAGTAGTGAACTTGCGGCCTTTCCCTTAACTCTAACTATTAAATAGGGAAAAATTTAAGGGAAAGGTGCAAGCTCACTACCGACTCCGGTTTGGGACTCGATTTGGGACTCGGCTCTGAAATAACAGCATTCGTGTGACATGATGTCACTGATGTCCTGTTTTTTTTAAGCAAACTGACACCTTCTCTTTTAATTATTGAATAAAATACTCCCTGAACAGCTCACCAGGCCATCGCAGTGTAACACAGTGATCAGAAATGAGCATGCTCCATGCATGTCATGTAATCCTGCTACCAAAACCCATGCAGGCTCTCCATGGAAACCCCCCTCACCAAGCCTCTGTTCTTGCTGTGAGGTGGGTGTGGGAACCACTCTGCAACCATGCCACCATTTCCTGTCATTGTCCCAACATTCAAAGTCCCTACCCTCAGTCCCAGACTTTTGCCTTTCCTCTTCTCTCTCTGCCTGCGGGCGCGTATACCTCTGCTCCTTTTTCGACCCACAGCAGCCCAATTTCCACCAGCGCCCTGTAGGTTATCAGCACTGACGGCGGTCGTTGTTAACCCACGCCTCGACCGATCCAGTATGGAAGTCATACAGTTGAATCGCATGTTTATTTTTACACAGTTTTTACACCGGATGCCCTTCCTGACGCAACCCTCTGCATTTACCCGGGTTTGGGAGTGGAACAAGGAAAACACTGGCTTGTGCCCCTTCTTTCGGCTGCATTAATAGAACAAGAAAACGTGTAAATGAATTTTCAAGTGAAAGCTGAATCAGTGTATGGAATAACGTGTGAGGGTTTTTCGGTGGTTAAAGTGGAACATGTTGGCGTTATGTGATTCTTTTCGTGCGTTTTATTTTTATTCGGGACGACGAGGGAACATGGCGCCTGAGTGAGATTCGTGGTGATTAGAAGTTAAACAGCGAAGGCTGCAGAGCTAACGCTGAACCGTCCTGATGCTCTGCAGTAATGGCGTGGTGGTGTTTTTTGGAGGTGAATGAGAGGAAACAGGAAGAAAACCAGGACATGAGAAGTAAACATTTTATTTATTTATTTATTTTTGCATTATAATTTGTTTTTTTGAAGTTACATCTGTTTCACGCCTAATGTCCGGGCACATCTCCAGCTTCCACCCACATCCACACCTCCTGTTTCAGCACGCTGCTCCTGCTGCTCCTCTAAACCACGCCGATGTGCTTCTCACTCCATATGCTTCTGTCATCTCTCGGGTTTCGGCTCCACAAAGCCATGAACGCGCGCTCTGAACCTCGTCGTATCTTTTCCCTTCCCGTCCTTAAGCTCGAATCTGCTGGAGGTTCTTCTCATCCGAGCTTCATTAGGAATAAACGTTAAGAGATAACGTCTGCCTGTCTCTCTCTCTCTCTCTCTCTCTCTCTCTCTCTCTCTCTCTTAGGTTATCCTTCTGTCTGTCTGTCTTGCTCTGTCCGTGTCTCCCTCTCTCTTTGTCTGTCTGTCTCTCTGTATGTTTGCCTGTCTGTTTCTCCCTCTCTCCATCTGTTTTTCTTTCTTTTCTGTATGTCTCTCTTTCTTTGTCTGTCTGTCTGTCTCTCTCTTTTTGTCTGTTTCTCTTTCTTTCTTTTCTGTCTGTCTCTCAGAAAAATGTAGGTCAATACATGATCATGAGACAGTGACAGTTTCTACTTCGCTGAGTTTCACGCACAATAAACGTTAAGAAATCTGTAAAGTAGAGACCCGGTTTCAGACGGCGTTAGGGGTGAGGATGGTCAAAATCTGAGATGCATCCGACCTTTCCACACCTTATCACCAAAGAGTCCGAGGAGGACGGGGTTTGAAAGGAGCACCGGGGATTTAAAGTTTATCTCCAGTACAGACAGATGTTTCAGCGAAGCTGCAGAGCTAGAGTTTTTATGATCTCTTTCAAATATCTTTAAATGTGCTGAAAAGATCTTCAGGAGGTAACAGGGTACGTTCTGGATGGAGATTGGACTCAATGTGACGAAAGAACGGAGTGTAGTTTGGTGGGTAGTCTCGGGTTTTAGAGATAATCAACCAATTTGCTTCTTTTTACTCTCCAGAATCCTACCAGCTCAATTTTATTCCATTAAGCACGATCATCTCACTCATCTGCTAGACAGCTCGGGTTCCTGCATATCAGCCGTTACTATCCAAACAGTCACGTAATGCACTAGAACATGTGAAGGGGTGAAGTAAGTTTTCTGACTATTGTAACAAAAGTTTAGAATTAGTTAACATTGATTACATGCAGGATGTATCAATAACACTCTGAGGAAAAGGTCACGTCATGTTGACGTCCCACACGTGGTCCAACTTCATCACGTTCCCTCAGTAGCTGATGGACCTTAATGTACAATCCGTTGTATTTTACGCCAGACTTTCTCATTTTTTAGTTTAGACTCTACCTGATACTTCACGTTATATTTGACATTGTACTTTACATTGTATTTGAAATAAGGCCAACCCCCCCCTTGTTTCCGGTGTCACCCGACTGACTCACTTTTTTCCGCTGACTCTAAAGTTTTTTTTTCATGTGTTTTTGTAACCCAGTGGTTATTTAGTAACAGACTGTTATTCAGTGTCAGTAGGTACACTGTCTCTTTAAGAGTCTCAAGTGGGAAAGTTCGTGGGTTGCACTGCGGGTGGAGCACAGAGCGGGGGGGTGTGTGGGTTGTACGCGCACTCTTCATCTCTGCGTCTGTGATGGGCTTTGAAAAAAAAACTTTTACCGACCTACCTACCCAAAATTATTCTGCAATGTTACTGGAAACAAAGTTTTTTTTTTGGTCTAATTTTTGGCATTGTACTTTGCATCACACTTTACATTGTATTTGACAATTGTATTAACGTGTTTCTCATCAGAATTTTCAGTTGTATTTGATATAATGCTTTACATTGTACGTTACATTGTAATTTACGTATTATTTGATATTTTACTGTACTTGACATCATGCTTTACATTGTACTTTACATCATATTTGACATTGTACATCGTAAATTAAAATTGGACTTTACATCATACTTTACTTAGTTTTGACCTCATACTTTTAATTTCATTTTTTTGACGTTGTACTTTACGTTTTACATTGTACCTTGCATCATACCTTACACTGTACACTATATCATTCCTTAAATCATACCTTTCATCACACTTTATATCATACTTTGTTTTGACATCATACCTTACATCGTAGTTTACATCGTATTTTACATTGTGCCTGTCATTGGACTTTGCATTGTATTTGACATCATATCTTATATCATGCTTTACATTGTACTTTACATTGAACTTTACATCGTATTTGACATCATTCCTTACAGCATAATTTACATTGTGTTTGTCATCGTACTTTACGTTGTATATGACATCACACTTTACACAAAACTTTACATCATATTCTACATCACACTTTATTTAATACTTTACTTCTTACTTTATATCATACATTGGAGTTTTATTGCAATCTCCAGAAACTGCTTTTGGGAGTAAAAAAACACTTTATTGATTCACAAAACTCTATTTACACTCTCGTTTATTCATCACAAGGTTCATCTATCCATCCCTGTCAGTCCCCCAGCCATCTAAAAGCTGAGTCCTCCATCTGTCTGTCCAAACATTTGGTCACCTGTTCATCCATCCATCTGTCCATCTAAAAACCTGGCCATCCATTTCTCTGTCCATCCATCTATCCAACCACATGGTCGTCTAGTTGTCTGTTCGTCTACCTACTCATTCAGACACCTAATCATCCATCAGTCCATCCTTCCATCCATGCATCCGTTCATCCAAACACCATCATCTTAATTATTTTGCACAAATCCACCCAGACTTCTAGTCATCTGTTTATATATCGGTCCACCCCTCCTTTTATCCATCAACTCACCACTTATCTACTCATTCATTCATCCACTTATCAGTCAGTCCATCTATGCTTTTATGTATTCATCTATACATCTGTCTGCTATGCCATCTATTTATCCACTGACCAGCCATCCACTATACCTTCACCCATCTGCTAGTCACCTGATCCACCCATCCATTCAACCACACACACACTCATCCATTTACCAATCCATTCATCTATTCCATTCCTCCATCCACCATGTAACCATCGCACCCATCCACTCATTCCCGTTCCCATCTTTTCATCCACCCACTCGCTCATTCACCTACATATCCATCCAGAATTTCAGTCTGGTGGTTCCTCTGCCCACCCACATCCTTTATCCATCTTCCTCCCCACTATTTATCTATTCAGCAATTCATGTTTGCATCCACCCACCTACCTATCCATCCTCCTGGGTACTGAACCAGTCCTCCATCTCTTCATCCACCTCTTCCAGATTGAGTGAATGCAGACAGAAGTGGAAGCCTGTAAAAGGGTCAGAATGTGTATTTTAATTCAGAAGGAAGAGTTGATATTTAAGAAGAGGGATATCGTATAAAACAACGAAAAACACAAACAGTTGCTTCAGGTAGTAATGAGAAGTTTAATTAATATTCCCCTCACATTTTATTACTCATTTATTTTAATAACACTGAATAAATAAAAGCAGCTGGATGAAGTGACAAATTGTTTTTGCATTAACGTTCAATCAAAACAGTTGTAGCTGTGGTTTTAATTAATAGGCTGTCGGAGCAACTCTGCAAGGTTTCACACGCGATATGACTTTGATTTTGTTATGAAACTCGAGTTACTAACAGATAGTTATGTAGTATTAGTTTCACAATAACACATATTCTTATAGTTAAACATGATTCATATTCTTTTACATAAAAAAAAAAAAATCAGGAGAATTCTGGGGATGGAGGCGGGGCTTCTGTATGCACCAGTCTTTGTAATGGTGTGGCTTCTGCATCCAAGTCTTGATAATGGAGGCGTGGCTTCTGCATGTCAGCTTTGGCCTCTATACATGTCAGTCTCAGTGAAGGAGGCGTGGTTTCTGCACATGTCAGTCTTAGTGATGGAGTTGTGGCGTCTGTAGAGGTCAGTCTTAGGGAAGGAGGCGTGGCTTCTGCATGTCAGCTTTGGTGATCTGGGTGTGGCCTCTATTCATGTCAGTCTCAGTGAAGGAGGCGTGGTTTCTGTACATGTCAGTCTTGGTGATGGAGTTGTGGCCTCTGTAAATGTCAGGCTTAGAGAAGGAGGCGTGGCTTCTGCATGTCAGCTTTGGTGATCTGGGTGTGGCCTCTATACATGTCAGTCTCAGTGAAGGAGGCGTGGTTTCTGTACATGTCAGTCTTGGTGATGGAGTTGTGGCGTCTCTACAGGTCAATCTTCGGGAAGGAGGCGTGGCTTCTGCATGTCAGCTTTGGTGATCTGGGTGTGGCCTCTATACATGTCAGTCTCAGTGAAGGAGGCGTGGTTTCTGTACATGTCAGTCTTGGTGATGGAGTTGTGGCCTCTGTATATGTCAGGCTTAGGGAAGGAGGCGTGGCTTCTACATGTCGGCTTTGGTGATCTGGGTGTGGCCTCTATACATGTCAGTCTCAGTGAAGGAGGCGTGGTTTCTGTACATGTCAGTCTCAGTGAATGAGGCGTGGCTTCTACATGTCTGTCTAAGTGATGAAGGCATGGCCAATTTGCTTGTCAGTGATGGAGGTGTGGCCTCTGTACATGTCAATCTCAGTCAAGGAGGTGGAGCTTTGGTACATTTCAGTCTCAAGAAGTGTGGATCCTGTTCATGTCAATCTCCATGATGGAGGTGTGGTCTCTATATGTGCTGGACTCAGAGAGGGAGGTGTGGCTTCTGTATATGTCTGTATTAGTGATGGAAGTGTAGCCATTGTACTTGTAAGTGAAGGAGGCGATGGATGAGCGTCCCATCCAGGAGGAGTTGAACGCCTAGTCGCTTCACGCTACAGAAACCGGGGATAAGCACCGGCACTGATGAGCCTCTGGGCTCGGGGGTAAAAGCTCACAGACCTTACCTTTATACCTCTCTGTATTTCCAAAAGCATCCTGTGCACCGTGCTGCTAGGTTACCAAAATACTCAACTGCTACTAATTCTAAAGTCTGTTATGATTGTTGTAACTGTCAACTGTTCCCTCTCTCATACAGACAGGAAACACCGAACCACGAAGAATATAAACGTCTCCGAGTTGTTAACACGCCAGAAAATTAATACTTTCATTATTCAGAGCAAAAAAAAAAAAAAAAAAAAAGACCAACCTGTGCCAGAAAGGCTTTGTTTACCTTCGGTTCTTGTGTTTGTTAACAGAATTTTGCAAAAAGTTTTTTGCAGATTTTCAAGAAATTGCTACCCGAGGTGAGGCTTTCGTCTTGAAAGACTCCATTAGATTTCGGACGCGATCCATATCGAATTTTGGCTCAAGTGTTTTTTAAAGGATTCTTTAACATTGTGAAGTGTCGTGCGTGTTTTGGAAGTACCAGCAGGGGTGCTGTGGATTTTTTTTTTTGACTTTGCAAAGGTCTGTGTGCTCTGAGTGCTCTGGTTTGTACTGAATTGAATGGGACGAAAATAAATGATTAACTGAATGCCTCATGGAATTTTACTCATTAATTTATTTTTAATGTATAGAAAAGGCTATGCTGTGATTTGTATGTTATATATTATGGTATGCAAATAATAATAACTCAGAGCTTTGGTACATAATAAGGAACCTGGAATTTCTGAGGTGAAAATAAAACGAAAGGAAAGCCTTCCAAACTCTCATGTTAGACATGAATATCGCGCATGTTTTCATTATCACATGGTTTTTACTTACGGTTTTGAAGTCGTGCTCCGATAAAATATATTTGATGGTTTGCGTTAGCCGGTCTGGTAAAGCCTCTCTTTCACACCCGCTAAAATACGAAATGGTGAGGATGGGACGTGAATCTCTCAGGTCGTATAACACATAAAACAAGTTAATGACAATAATAACAGTATCATGATATAACAAAAAAGCTGTAAACTAGTGAACTACTGAGTAAAATAAAATACAAATAAATAAATAAAATAAAATACAAATCACTTGTGATTTCGTACAAATGCATCAAACAAGAGTCCGAAAGTAGACACCAAAGAAAAGAATACAGCGCCATGTATTCATATGCAAATGAGTTTCATATTACAAGGAAAGCTCAAGATGATTGTTAGTATGTATATCTTTTCTCTGAATTGGTAGCATGTTGTGTTTCATCCCGTCGGAAAAAAAAAAGGTTTTTATGATTTTTAGAGAAGTATAAACGCACCCAAGGTAGCACACACACTCTTCTTTTGTCTTAAAGACTCGATGTGGTTCACCAGGAGTTGCAGGACCAACATGGCTGTGTGCGAGTGTGTGTGTGTGTGTGTGTGTGTGTGTGTGTGTGTGTGTGTGTGTGTGTGTGTGTGGACACTTGTGTATAGAAGGATGTGATGGAGGTTGAAGGTGTTAGCGTGGTGTTGCTGTGTCCATATCCACCTCTGCCAAATTTTCCTTGTTGGATAAATCCGGCTCTGGCTGGACCCTGTGTTTTTTGGAAGGTCGTTCTCTTTCACACTTCGGTCCAGTGCTGATGGATTTGAGCCAAAAACTTCTCTGTAATGTCCTTAAACGTCCAGCTGTCACCTACCTCCAGTAAAACACCCCCTACCAGCTAGCATGTGGCGCTCGGTTCCCCATGTTCATCCTTAAACCTCTAATCACAATAGTTTTTTTTAAAACTCATAATTAAAAATAAAACAACTATACTTAAATAATAATGTTCACTTACATTACTCGTATAGCCAATGCTAGTTACTCTGACGTATACTTATATATCTTAAATGTGGAACTCTGATTTAATTACGGTTTACTCTGGATTGTTCTCTAGGACTTAAGATCATGGCAAAACCACCCAACCAACCAACCAATCAACCAAACAAACAAACAAAAAAAAAACCCAGTGTTGCGTTGTTGGATGAGAAGTTTAGCATATTTAACAACTAGCTAAGGCATTTTTGACCAGAGTTTGTGTTTAGTACCCTGTTTTTCTTTCTTCTTAAATTACTTAAATTATTAGCATGCTAGTTAAATATCTTGTATTGTTTACTATATCTTAGATAAGGTCTGTGAAACATGCTTTATATAAGAGATAGATACAAATAATAGGAAATTCCTTTAGTCTGCAAACACAAGTAGATTTTATAGATTTTGTTTCCTAGATAGATTAGCCAAAAAGTGATATGACATTGTTGGATGGGCAGATGAGGATTTTTAGCAAGCTAGAAGGAAGTTTTGATGAGATGAGCAAGGTAGCTAACTCCTGTCAGGTTGTGCTAGCTAGCAAAAGTCATCAATAGAAATCTCTTAAAGTGTAGTGTGAGTGCTATATTTTTCTCTGTTCTGTAATTGTTATTAGCATGCTTGTTAAATATCATACACCAGCGTTTCCCAACCTGTGGGCCGTGAAGGTATTGCAACTGGGACGTCAAAGAAATTTCTTATTCTCTCTCTCTCTCTCTCTCTCTCTCTGTGTGTGTGTGTGTGTGTGTGTGTGTGTAGGTGTGTGTGTGTGTGTGTGTGTGTGTGTGTGTGTGTGTAGGTGTGTGCGTGTGTGTGTGTGTGTGTGTGTGTGTGTATGTGTGTGTGTTATGTTTTTGTTTCTGATTTTGATATGTGTACTCTCATTGGCTCTGCGTTTAACCCCTCCAAAGGAGCACACACACACTCCGATCAGTGGGCGTTCAGACTGCAGCACCCGGAGAGCAGTTGCGTGTTAGATGCCTTGCTTAAGGGCACTTCAGCCATAAATGTGGAGGAAGGAAAGCATTTTTCCTGCTGATTCGGAATTCAAACCAGAATCCTTTCCATCCCAAACCTGCTTTTTTTTTTAACCATTAGGCTGCATGCACTGGTGCAAATGGGGGGGGGGGATTGGGGGCATTTGCCCCCCGAAATCTCAGAATAAAAAAATTAATACTATGTTTCTTTTATAATGTTATAAATTCTGGCTGTTTAACAGCCCATGCGAACATAATCACCGCATCCAGCCTTCCAATCGCAGAGCAAAATTTCTTACATGATACCACACGGACCCGCCCCGTTTCCGCGATGTTAACCAATAGTATTGCACGTTGGAACAATTCCGACCGATGATTGGCTCAATGATGCGCTATTAACGTAAATAACGCAAGTTCTGTATTTGACAGAAACACTTCTTTTCCTTTTTTAAAAAAAAATGACAGTAAAACTATTAGTGAAAGGAAATCTGCGAGCTGGTGAGCTGCAGGTAAAGACTTTACA
>JAQNCB010000001.1:76891125-76902363 GCA_030068295.1 Euristhmus nudiceps
GAGTGAGGCGATGTCCGAAAGCAAAAGTGGCAAGGAGGAGGGCAAAGAAAATAATAAAAACGGCAGAAAATAAATGGTAGGAAACATCAAACTTATTTACACTTAAAACACATTGGATTCTTCATTTCCTTTTTTTGGCAGTTGGCAAACCGTCTTAAGGTGCATTAACGCCACCACCTGGACTGGAGTGTGGATCTTGACTAACTTCCCCTTGACTGATGCATGATGAGAAAGATTTTGACCAACAGGAGAGCTGGATCATGGTATTGAGCATGATGGGAAATTGTGTTCCATTTCTTTTGTATGCTGAATAATTTTTAATAAAACGAAGCGAAAAAATCTTTGCATATCATTTCGTAAAAGGAATTTTTCATGTACTGAAGCTTTCGTATCTCAAGGTTCCACTGCATACTGTGTTTACGGTCATATTGCTGATATTGAAGGCATGACATGGATCAGGCTGATTTAAGCTCAGCTACCAAGTATAATGAAACCTTTTGTTCTTCAAAGAACCTTCAAGTTCCTCCAGTGACCATTAAGAACTGTAAACTCTAGGTAAAACATTGTCAATTAGAATCGCATGTGGACTTTATACTTGTCAGGCTGCCAGATTTTACTGGTTTAAAAGAAATCGAAAGTTGTAAAAGCAGCCGAAGTTCAAGGCCAGAATTCTATATTAGAAAGTACCGCCCCCACATTGGAAGCTTCTGTTTCACATCAGTAGTTAGTTCCGTGCTCTGGATCCTGATATGTGAAGCTGCAGTGGGCAGCGCCTGGAGTCTTCTGCTGTCTGGACAGCCAACATTTGGTGTTTTATGAACTTCGGATGGAGTTCGATTCATGTTCTGAAAAGTTGTGAAGTTCTTCTCTCTGACCTCTTGCTGGGAGAGCTTCGTTTCCAATCATGGCTGAAGTTCCAGATCCACCCGGAACTGATAAGCGAGAGAAATGAAAGTGAAATATTGTGTTCACAAGTCAGGGATGTAAACAAATATATGACCAAAAATGGAGAGTTACAGCCGTTTTATCATAGATGAGTCATCTGAGCTGGTGGGAAAGCAGCGGCTCTGGCTTCAGGATTACCAGCGACTTCCAGCATCCTCCGGCGTTCAGGCGCTATCTGAAATAAAATCAGCCTGAGAGAAGAGCCACGGAGCTGTGCTTTCAGTAGAGAGGAAAAGTGCTCTGGCCTCGGGGTCATTCGGCTTCCTGGCTTAAAGCAATGACGGTCCTGCTTTTACAATTCAGAAAACACAAAACCTCAATTCGGTGTAAATCTCCGAGGACCTGCGCTGGAATAAATATGCATGAAAATCGATGGGTATTTGGCAGACGGTGAGATGGAGAGCACAGCACATGGTGTGTGTGTGTGTGTGTGTGTGTGTGTGTGTGTTTGTGTGTGGGTGTGTGTGTTTTCATATATTAAAGCAATTTGTTTATTTTACAGTCGACTAACCTTTTAAAAGAAATCTGGAAAAAAGACAACTCCAGTCTTCTCGGCAAATGAGTACTTGTTCCAAGTCGTACTATTCTCCAACAGTGCATAGCATTAAGTCAATATGAGTCAAATATATTGAGTTTGGGTTCTAAGTGTGTGTGAATATGATCTACAGAAAGTATTAAAAATTCTCTAAGGTCTCCGTGAACCCCCTCAGCTCCTGTTGGCCGCCGTGAAATAGCCTTCTTCGCTTAGCTTTGAGAAATCAATCGAAGCCTCCGATTCATGTGAATACGAAGGACGACGGTCGAGTTGGGGGAGAACAACGAGGAAGGAAGAAGAAAATAAACATGATACCTTAATATGATTCCCTGAAGACTCTGAGAAGTTTCTATACATGAAAAGTTTTGCAAATGTTCATGAAAATGTTCAAATATTCCTTTGAAGTCTCATGAACCAAGTGAGGAACTAGCATTTTGGAAGAGTGCCTCCAGGGTTTTGACCTGATTAGTAGAAATGGTTACTTCAAAGCAGTGGTTACCAACCCTGCTCTCCTGGATATCTAATTCACTAAAGATTTTGGCTCCAACCCTACCCACATCCGATCATCTAATCATGAACTGAAGAAGTCCTTGATCAGCTAAAAGAGGTGCATTCCATCTTGGTTGGGGATAAAACCTGCAGGACGGTCTATTTCCTGGAACAGGGTTGGAGACTACTGATCTGGTACAAGTGAAAAGTCCTTCAGATTGCCCCTGATGGAGATCTATAACAAGCAAAAGGATTAGATCTAACCTCCAAGGTTTTGATGTTTGTAAAGGTAATGGCCAAAGTGAACGCTCTGGAAATAAACACAGCTCTAGAAGTTTTTCTGTTTATCCCCAAAGGAGAAATCATGAACAAGTTTGTACAACAAACATTTATGGGTTCTTCCACTTGAGCAAACTAAAAAAACTAGTAGAACCTCCAGGTATTTGAAGGACAAGTGAAACGTTCTTCTGTTTGTCCCTCAGGGTGAACTCTAGAAGGATGCATGTGGAATCATACACCAATGATTCTACTAAAAATCTTTGCATCTTCAAACCAGATTCATCCTCCAGGGTTTGAAGGAGGTGGTTATTGGGAAAAGGTCAAATTGTTTACTCAAGAGAAACCGAAATGTTCTTTAAGGAGAACTGTTGAAGGTTTGACGTCCAATAATAACTTAAAGCTTCCATATAGAATTTTTAAGGGTTCTCAGACCAGGAACTGCACAATGAACTTGGTACGGAGATGAGAACTTAGTGGTCTTGGTTCACTTATAAGTGAGCTCACTCATTTGCAATCATTTGCCAGACCACTTAATCCTACTGGTAGGGTCACTGGGAGGCTGAAGTGAACAGCTGGTACACCCTGATCAGCTTACCAGACCATCGCAGGGTGAACACATACACATCTATTGACAGTTGAATTCACACTCGCGCTCACGCCAATGGGCAATTTGGAACAGCCAATTAGCTTACTGTGAATGTCTTTGTCTGTGGGAGGAAACCAGAGTACCCAGAGGAAACAAGGACAGGAAGAACATGCAAACTCCTCACAGAAACACTCCCGCCAATTTCAGATCTCGAACCCACAATCTTTTTGCTCTGAGGCGGTCTTGCTAACCACTATACCACCCTGCTGCCCTACAAGTGAACTCTTGTAAGGAAATGCATCAAATTGCCTTGTGTTCGGGTTGTAGCTTTTTTTAAAAAATGTAATTTAATGCAATGTTAATTATAGCTCCCCATCTGGCATCAAACCTTTGTGGTGTTTATTATGTGGTCGTTCTAATTTTCTTTCTCCACCAAGATTCAGACCTTAATCACATTCCTGCTCCCTCATTGCCTTGTTAGCAGCAGCAGCCTTTAATATTCATGTGTTTTTATTTGTGTGTATGCCGCGCAGGCAAATTGTTAGTTCTGCCTGATGAACATGCCTCTCTCGGAATTGTGTTTTAAACAACTGGTGTCTGCATTTCATTAATCTCCCCATGCATGTGCTACCGAAGCATCAAGATAATTAGCTAATGTGTTGGTTCTTCCACAAATCTGTACGTTCCTATCGCAGGACTTCTTCCTCTTTCGTTATGGAAAGCAGGATGGGCAAATTCATCTTCTGAGTTTTGGTAAAGTAGTGTTTCATGAGGTAGGGGAAGTGATGGTGGCCTCTCTCGCTCTTTTGCTGCCAAGGAAGATATAAAATGAATGCGTAATTAGCTCATTAACCCACAGATCTGTGGGGTCTCATTTATCTTGCTGCACTTCTTTTAATAAAACATGCTCCTAAAAATATATAAATAACCATCTGTTGTAAATTTTGGCCAGGACTTTGTCTTCTTCTTCTTCTTCTTCTTCTCCTTCTCTCCCTTCCTCTCCCCCTCAGTATCTTTTATGTGCTGAATACCAAACAACATTGCAGGCTTATTTATGCCTGGTTCATAAAAGAAGTGCTTTACAGCCTGTGTTGTCCTGAGATGGAATATCGTATGATAAATCTTCCCATGAAAGGCAACATTACAGGCTGAATGTAAAGAAGGACATGCGCTTGCCCTTGGCCCTGATACCTTCACATTTTTGTCACTTTGTCTGCCGGTAAGGTCTGAAAAAGAAGTGGGTGGCACTGGGCGTTCTTTCATCATTTTTTTTGTAGGTTTGATGGATGATTCTTGCTAAAAGAGTCTGTAGAAAATCAGGGGCATTCTTTTAACCTCAGGGCATGCTAGGATGTTCATGAAATAAAAACATGGCTGGTCTGAAGGAGCAACAGCACCATTAACGATTCCACAGTGGAGGCTTCATGTCACGTTCCAGTGTTTGTATGGGCGCCAAATTGGGATGCAGCCTGAGAAACAGTTGGCAGTCGCATTTGGCGGGTTACGCACTGTTAGGCAGGAATGGGTTAGGGCTTGAAGGGGGTGCTGTTGTAGAAATACGTAGCTATTACACCGTTTTTGTCCAACTGTTGTGCCCAACTGCTTCATTACCCTGATGGTGTAGCAGGCCTGAGACTCTCCAAACACCATCAAACTCCAAAGCATCCGTGCCAACATGACATGTTTTGCAGTACCGCTGTTTTTTTTTCTTGATCCTTTTCAGCAGATGGATGAAGATTGAACTGTCCAATCACACTGAGTGCCAACCACGCTGCAACCCCCAACACACCCTTAATGCTACTTACACTCAATTTTGGATTATTGAAACAACATGCTAACAAAGTTACTCTCGCAATCCAGGAAGAAGCTTAATTTTTCAAATTAAGGAGATTGACCTTGTTGGAATGGAATTAATTAGTGCATCTGGAAGGTTAATTACACCTGCAAGAGGCTCGTGCATCACAAAAAAAAGCCATTGCCTTAATTCACCTTGTCAGGTGTTGTGCAAATTAGTCATCACTCATGGAGAATTTTCCTCAGCACGAGAAAAATAATTGATTATGCTTTTACTAACATGGTTAAGGTCGGACGCATGATGTTTGGCTTGTAGATCAAAGCCATGTCCAACTACAGACATCAAATCGACCACAAAAATCAAAACCAACATGGCAGTCATGCTTATTAAAACACAATTAGTTGAGCGCCATACCAATCCACAAGGACGCAATCGGGAGTCAATAGCATTAACAATAACATGTTAGTTCAACCGCATTATAGAACTCGCATTAATCAACATCTTCTGATCGATCATGATCCAGGACTCCACAGCAGGCTTTGGTTCTTTTCTGTGATCCAACATTCATTCATACTTTTAACTCTGCTCATTCCATATTTCTCACACCTGAATAAGTGTATCGTGGAGGCGCACTGCCCGCTGCATGAATTGCCAAAAAACTACCATTTTTCATCTGCTGTGTTTCCATAATTGACAGGAAAAGTTCAAAGTGAGAAGAATAGAACCTTGAATTTCCTGTGGAGATGTTTTGTGGATGAGGGAAGCAGGTGGAGAAGTTGTGAGAACTTCTGAGTCAAAAAAAAAAAAACGTTTTATTGTACGAACTGGTTGTAACAGGTCCAACAGGAAGCAAATTAAACAATCAAATTTCTTAAAATTTCTTGCTATTTTCTTCACACAATCAATGTTTGGTGGATGATTAGAGTTTCTTAGCTTTCACAAAAACCTCGTACCTGGAACTCCTAGTAACAAAAGGGCTCCAAGTAGCGTTCAAGATGGAACCTTTCACCAATTCCTAGGTTTAATGTTAAGGAATTTTATTTCGGTTCCATGTAGGATTCGAGATGGAACCTCTCAAAGACTCGGAAGTTCCTTGTGGGATTCAAGATGGAACCTTTCACAGATCCCCCAGTGATATGAAGGATCCTCTCAAAGATTCTCTGTTACCACATTGGCTTCATGATATAACTGTTCACAGATTCCCGGGTTACATGTAGAATTTAGATAGAACCTTTCGAAAATCCCCTGTTACCATGTTGGCTTCATGATGGAACCTTTCACAGATTCTCCAACTTCTCTGCAACCCTAGTAGGATTAAGTGGCATGGAAAATGAGTGAAGGGTTGATTATGAGTTCTGAAAGAATCCAGATTTAAGGAACGTGTATGGAAGTGAATTGTTGAGTTCCCTTAAGATCACCACGAATCCAAGTTCCACCAAGATCATCCCGAATTCAGCAAGTTCCTTCAAGATCATCCCGAATTCACCAAGTTCCCTCAAGATCATCCCGAATTCACCAAGTTCCCTCAAGATCATCCCGAATTCACCAAGTTCCCTCAAGATCATCTCGAATTCACCAAGTTTCCTCAAGATCATCACAAATCCACCAAGTTCTCTCAAGATCAACAAGAACCCAAGTTCCCTCAAGATTATCACGATTCCACCAAGTTCCCCTTATGATCATCTCAATTTGAACTCACATCCCCCCCACACTCATCACGATTCCATCAAGTTATAGAGATTGTTACCATCGTGCCCCAGTGTAGACCCAGGGTAATGTCGATGCTTTGGATAAATTCCAGAAATTTCGGTAACGTTCTTCAGCACGAGTTAGAATTAAATTGCTGTTAAAATTCCTTCGCTGTGAAAACATGTACAGGTTTAAAGGCGGACAGTGTATTTATTCCGCTGTGTTAATTATATCTGCACCTAAATAATTCATTATTGTAGTTATGAATATTCATGATGAATTCATTAATCAAGTCAATTATGGTCTCAATAATTCACTGAACATCATGAACAGCATTACTCAAACCTGACCTTCACAACACCGCTACTGTTGTTTTCAATTAACAATCCTGGTTGATTATTTAACGAGGCAGCATCTTCACACGTGTGTGTGTGTGTGTGTGTGTGTGTTAGGGATTGGGGCACTAAATCAGCCATGAGTTGTTTTGCCTCAAATCCTTCAGTTGTTTTACAGTCATCACCCTCGACAGGAGAGAAAAACTCTTCCTTTCAAGAATGAAGGAAAATTGTATATTTATTATAAACTGGAAACCAAAGTGCATCAGAGTGAGATGGGCTAAAGAGCAGAACCTTCAAGAGGAGGAACGGGAAGCACTCCAGCTTAGAACTCTGATGCTGATAATCCTGAAGCACAGAACTCTAAAACTGAAGAGCAGATCCCTGAAGAGCACAGTCCTAAAGTTTAAAACCCCAAAGTGTAGAACCCTCAAGAGCAAGATCCTTCAGAACATGGAACCTCAGAACCTTCAAGCAAAGAACCCTCAAGAACAGAACCCTGAATCTCAGAACCCAACGTCTCAGAGCTCCAGAGCAAAGTACTCAAAATTTCAGAGCTCCACAGAGCAGAACCCTCAAGACTAGACCCTGAATCTCAGAACTCCAGAGAGCAGAACTCTCAAGAACAGACCCCTGAACCTCAAAACCCTGAATCTTAGAGCTTCATAGTGCCAAACACATAACCGCAGACCCCTCAAGAACAGAACCCTAAATCCCAGAACTCCAGAGTTCTGGATTCTAATCAGACTCTTAATGTTCAGAACATGGAAGCTCAGAACCTTCAAGCAAAGAACCTTCAAGAAGATAACCCTGAATCTCAGAACCCAACGTCTCAGAGCTCCAGAGTAGAGTACCCAAAATTTCAGAGCTCCACAGAGCAGAACCCTCAAGACTACACCCTGAATCTCAGAACTCCAGAGTGCAGAACTCTCAAGAACAGACCCCTGAATCTCAAAACCCTGAATCTTAGAGCTTCATGGAGCCAAACGCTTAACCGCAGACCCCTCAAGAACAAAAGCCTAAATCCCAGAACTCCAGAGTGCAGAACCCTCAAAACCAGAACCCTGAATTTCAGCAAACAAAATTTCAGAGCTCCACAGTGCAGAACCCTCAAGAACGGAACCCTGAATCTCAAAACCCTGAATCTCAAAACCCTGAATCTCAGAACCCCAGAGTGCCGAACCCTCGGCTAAGTTCCACTGGAAGGATCATCTCTGATTGTTCCATGATGAATCATCTCCTCATTTCCATGTTGTTCTCTCTTGGTTTCTGGGGCGCAGGGTTGGGACGGTTTCCCCGGTGCATCACTTCTTCTGTCCAGAATGAGACATTGCCACTTCCTGTCTTTTAGTCCGACTTTACTTTCTCTGATTTACTCGAGTGCTGGATGAGTGAGTAAAAGCCGAGCAGCGTGGATTTATAGAGCCGCTCTGCGTTTCATCTCCACAGGAGGATTGGAGAAATTGAAAAGATGCCTGCAGAGAAACATTAATTCCATCATTTGATGTAATTATGGTGTGGACGGGAGAGCGGACTTACACACCCACACACACACACACGCATGCACGCACACTCTTATCCAATGATGCTCCGATGACATGCACTAAAAGGTCCATTCGTCATCTAGATCATGTAAATGTATGCAGCCTGTATCACGTTTTGTAATAATTATCCACTTCCTGCAGGCTGAAACTCATGATTCACCGAATCGCAGACGGTTTCAGCTCAGCAACTTCAGCTACATTTCTTTTCGCTTTAATTTACCTTCTCTCATTTCCCAGCCTGCATTCGGGCTTTAACGACTCCGTAACGGCTTTAAATGCTTAATTATTCAGTCGAAGGATCGCAGGTCCTGAAATGATTTCTCTAATAAAGAGGCTTGCGGCGGTTTATTTCCCAGATATTACAGGAATATTAGATTGCACTAACAGTGTAAAATGCACACACAAGCACCTTCTCAGTGCAGTTTATAGTCAATTTTATAGCCAACAGTTGTATTTCTGTTCAGAGAAAAGGACAGGATCGCTGGAGCTGTGAGGATTCAGGGAGAGGAAAAGTGCAAACTCCTGTTTCATGGGCGTGTCGCAAGATCTTACGGTGTTGACTCTTCCAATAGACATTAATTAAACACATCCTCATGTCACTAATTTCCAAGATCCCTCACTTTTGACGGTTAATGGGGGGTCGAGACCCTACGAGAACACAGAATTTCCGCGAAGTAGGCTCGACCCCCCTGATTGACGTATACGTACATGTATATGTGTATATAATATCAATGAATACATATTCAACGCTATAAATGCTTAAAATAACAATTAAACATTCAAAAACAACGCATAAGATGTAAATAAAATATAAATACAATATAAATAATATAAAATACATACGTGTAATTGTACATAGATGTAAATAAAGTGTAAGGAATGTCTTTAGGAGCCGAGTCCCAAACCGGAGTCGGTAGTGAGCTTGCGGCCTGTCACTATTTAATAGTGAAGAAGTTCAGGGTCACTACTGACTCTGGTTTGGGACGCAGCTCTGAAATCCCGCAAGCTGATTGGTCGAGCAAATTTCCCAGCATTCGTGTAACACAAGAAGAAGAAGAAGAAGAGTTTGGGATCCAAATCCGAGTCAGTAGCGACTCCTCGCGGCGTTTTCCTGAACCTTTCCCCTATTTTTCCTTATTTTTTTATTTTTTGATTAATGTTTTTAAAAAATCCGCGATGCACTGAAGCCGCAGAACCTGAAGCATGATATGGCGATGGATGACTGTATTAATAGGTATACAAACAAATATTATAAGTATATACAACTCAGGAGAGCTTTGATCTGATTGATCGGCGATCTAGGGGATAGCACACATTATCCCAAGTGGATAATACTTACAGATTGTCATGATCACTCGGAACAGGCGGCAGCATCATCATCGTCAGGCTTTAAGAATGGGTTACGAAGCACCGGCTTCTTACGTTGCCGTGTAGTAGATACTACGTAAATTCTAAAGGAGTTTACAAAGGCGCCATTGGTGATACAGGACCGTATCCAGAGCTCACCTGCACCGCCTTTGTCATGGTTAAAAATAAACTATGAAATCGGAATTTAGTTTGCTTTTTGGTGTTCCCGTCTAGTATATACCGTAACAATTATTCGCCTCATGATGTCCGTGTTCTGTCTAAAGCATTATTTAATGACGTGCACTTCGCCTTCAGTGACCGACTGTTTATTATCGACTTTTAAATAACATTCTGTATTGAAAGCGACAAAGGAATATATTTCACATATTCCCCCCGACTGTACGAAGGCAAATTGTTGATTTTGCAGCTAAACCCTTGTTATTTAGTGATGAGGAATATTTGAATCGGAAAAAAAATGTAAAAATCCTAATAATCACCAAACTGTTGGACTCACTTGCCTTAAACGTAGCTCTCGTCCATTATTCTCAATAAAAGCTCAATAAACATGCCACTGTCCCAACGAACAGTGTTATCATTGTTTTTTTTTTTATTTGTTTGTTTGTTTGTTTTTTTCACAGTCCTAGATTACACTTACTCTTTCTATTGTTCTGTTTATTACTAGAAGATTTATTTATTCTTTCTTTATACTCTTTTCCCCTCGCAAGTAGATTATTGTACGCACGATGCATCATATTATGAAAGGCCAATAAATACGTCGTTGCGAAGAAGAACAAGAAGAAAAAGGAGGAGGTTTGGGAGGAGTGTGGTTTAAGTGAGAATAAATTCATCACCGTGCAATTAAAGTGCACCCAGTCGGGTATTTCGGTGCCGTCTCCATTTCTTTTCTCTTGTGATGCGTGGTGGAGGTGCGTGTCCGCGTTGCCTTCATTCTGCTGCTAATGTACTGGCAAGGGCAGACTCCATTAGGCCCTGCATGCACCAAACACATTTACGGCCCTTTCTCATTTCCTCCTTTTCATTGGGTCATGATACATCAGGCCTGGTTACACTGGCCTGGAACTGAACTGCGGGGTGGCATGTTGAGGGCAAGGCGCCACCTAGTGACCAGCAGTGGGTAGGGATGGTAGAGGTGGATCTGAGTCAAGGATCTTGCTAGTAGCTTTCTAACTACGTCTATGCATGAAAGAAATATAGGAATTCTGACAAATATATTTCCGATATCATAATTATTTGTTATAAATCATTTGTCGGCCGTATATTGATGCAAAGCAAAATTTGTGCACTGATTAATTCTGATAAAAAGTATGCATGTGAACTGCAGTGTGCATGTAATATTTTTCACGCCTGTACGTCACACCCTTCTTGTTCCACATGCATGCTGGCACAGGTCAGTGTGGTTTGCGTGTGCAGGCAGCAGCAGTGGAGGACGTTGACGGATCACACGCGCCGCCGCAATTGCAGGGTGTTGCATCCCACTGTCACAGGGTTCATCTGTCACGGGGTCGGCTGTCCCTGCAAGGCAGTGCACTCTCTGCACCTTGTGATGACACACAGACCTCACCCTCCACACCTAGTCTTGCATCATCGCTTCACGCCATTTGTACGTGTGTGTGTGTGTGTGTGTGTGTGTGTGTGTGTGTGTGTGTGTGTGTGTGTGTGTGTGTGTGTGTGTG
>JAQNCB010000001.1:77137988-77149404 GCA_030068295.1 Euristhmus nudiceps
TATAAAATTTAATGTGGTGTTTTTGTAGAGCTTGGAACAAATTAGGCGATTTACATGTAAAACGCGATTCATTATACAAAAAAGTCATGATACGAAAGCCACTCCGGAACGAATTCATTTCGTATCTCGAGGTTCCACTGTATTTGTTTAAATACTTTTTAATGAGCTAACAACAAAAACGTAGCTAGTACATTTAAGAGATATTTAAGAGACTTTTGCACATGATAAGACAGATAGCTAACTCCCTGACTAGCGGCAATCTCGCTAAATACGTAGGAACGTGTCGAATGATGTGTGTATTACTCAATGTGTGTGTGTTAATAACAACAACGGCAAAACTCGCCGAGTCGGTGTTTCTCACTCTAACGTAATAAACAAAGTTTATTTGCAGATTTAGTTACACATTAAGCTACTAACCCAGTCTGACATGCTCACGCCCACACACGCCCGTTTAATAATAAATAAATATATTTGGAGGTGTACACATTGAAAAACGGTCAGTTTAATCAATCATTTCAAGTGAGTGGAACAGTGGTTAGAACTTCTGCCTCACAGCAAGAAGGTCCTGGGTTCGATTCCTAGGCTTGGCTGTTTCCTGTGAAGAGTTTGCATGTTTTCCCTGCACTTGCATGGGTTTCCTCCAGGTACTCCGGTCTCCTCCAACAGTCCAAAAACATGCACAGTACTATTTTTTTTTCTTGCCGTTACAATTTTCCTCCATTTGTGAATCTGTGTGAGTGTGAACGGTTATATGTGAGTGTTTGTGCTGTGATAGCCTGGCGAGCTGTGCAGGGTGTACCCTGTCCTCAGCCAGAGTCGGCTGAGATGGGCACCAGCCTCCCCGTGACCCTAAGTAGGAATAAGTGCGTTTTAACCCTAGAATGGTTCCCCTCTAATTTGCTAACGTGGAAGCTAAACCCGGGAGAATTTTACCATAAATTAAATTATATGTAATAACATACTTATGACAGACTTATAACATACTTATACTCACACTGCCAGACATATGAGTTACACAATCACCTGAATTACACCGGGTGAATTCCACGCTGGTGACCGTTCTAGGGTTAAAGCTTCAAATTGAGACTCTGTTTTTTTTTTCTCTGAGTTCCAGGTTTAGTCTTTGCTGTATCCCGGCGTCTTCGTGTTCAAGAGAAAAGAAATAATAAAGGAAAGAAGAAGAAGAAAGCCTCAGGTCGATAAAGCTCTTAGATTTGGTGTGATTTTTCCCCCACCGAGCCTATTTCCTGCAGGCTAAGCATCATTAATGGAGCTTTAGGAATTATCTGGCGGACCTGCGCCAACCCACTTTTTATTTTCTCTCGGGTTTTATTTTTCGTCCGGCCCGAATATGCTGCTGTCAGAGCGGCTTAATGAAAAGTAACGCGCCGCTGATTACACTTTTATTTGCTCTCTGTGTAAAAAGAGCCGCCGTTAATTTAGCATCCGCGTGTTTGAATTTGCCATGGCTGAATGATTTAGTCAAGCGGGAGGCAAGGAGGGGGGCAACCCATCTCTCTAACACACACACACACACACACACACACACACACACACACACACTTTCTCAGATCACTGCCTTGTGGGGACCTCGGGTCCCTTTAAACTACAATTTAAAGAACACAAACTTTGGCTCATGTCTATTCGCTCTGTATTACAAAGATCATTATGAGGATTTTTTTTTCTTAGTAAATCACCCGAATAACCGTGGATCCTGATTTGGGCTTTAATTTCATTTTTTTATTTTTGCACGTAAAAACGTCTAAATGTGGAAAAAAAAGAAAATTAAAAATAAATAAATAAATATATATATATGTGCTATCTGAGTGCCTTACCGCATTATTGTAAATTAGACGACTGTTAAAAACTAGCATGGTTTGTGTTTGTGTGAATGCACTGTTGTTTACGTGAATGTCGTGGTAAAATAAAGGGGTGGAGTCAAACCAAAGAGTGTCAAGGATTGTACGTCAATTAATACAACTGAAGGACAGGTGTTAAAATTAAAACCTTGTTTTTTTCACCCCCCCATTCCTTTGGGAGGAAAATATAAAATAATGCGGCAGAGATCAATAAGAATGTCTATCTTGCGAGTCAGCTGGTCATAATAGATACTGAAAATTTACATTCGCGGTTAGCTGGGTAAAATTCACACTGGTGGCTAAACCCATCTTCATTCATTCATTCATTCACTCATTTTCTGAACCGCTTATTCCTAATTAGGGTCACGGGGAGGCTTGGCGCCTATCTCAGCCGACTCTGGGCGAGGGTGGGATACACCCTGGACAGCTCACCAGGCCATTGCAGGGCCGACACTCAAACAACCATTCAGACACACACACAGACACATACCTAAAGGAGATGTGGAACAGCCAATCAGCCTACTGTGCATGTTTTTGGACTGTTGGAGGAAACCGCAGTACCCAGAGGAAACCCATGCAAGCACGGCGAGAACATGCAAACTCCACACAGAAATGCCCAGGCTGGGAATCGAACCCAGGCCTTCTTGCTGTGAGGCTAACATGCTAACCGCTACGCCACCATGACGCCGTCTAAACCCGTCTTTAATATTCTTATCACACGTGTAAATGAAAAAAATTATCTTTTTTTTTTTTCAACAGTGATGTTGCTACACGTTCCATGTTAATATGACTGCCTGTGTTGGAATACGTGCTCATTTCTATCATAACAAATCATTCACAGCAGACATTCTCTTTCAGCACATTTCAAAAGAGTTTATTACATTTCGTGGCTCTGTGTTGTTCCGATAGTGAAAAACGCAAGACTTTGGCACTTAAGCGAATAATACCGTATTTTCCGGACTATAAGCCGCTACTTTTTTCCCCACACTTTGATCTATGCAACTTGTACAGAAATGCGGCTTTTCTATGAATTTTTCTTCAGCCCTCAGGGGGCGCTGTAGCAGGAAATGCAAAAACGAGACAGGCAGCGGGAGTCGGAGAAAAGAAGAAAGCGCCAGTTTTTATTCTTAGCACATGCAACCCAAGACGCACAACAGCAAAATGGAAAACACACACGAAGAAATTCCTATGATGCAGCTTTTACGATGAAGGCCATCGGTCTGGCTTTCCGTGATGGAAATCGAGCGACTGCACGTAAGCTTGACGTTAATGAATCTATGGCATTTCTTTTACATTTTCGTGGGAGCGCTCTATAGTCCGGAAAATACGGTAAAACAATTTAATCTGACAATGAACTTTCATCAGGGAGTTTTTGTTCGTTAACATCCCGCGGGAACTTTTGCTAGCTGACTTAGCATCATCACAAACCCTAAGATTAAGAGGTAATTCATCACTTTTTTGTTTTGCATTTGTGTTTTTATGTTTGCTGAAAAAGTATTAGCACTTCCCCTTACCATTCCTAGCTATACGTCTGCTAAATCACTAGCCTAGCTTGCTGCTGATTGGCGTATTTTTTTTTTTAAATATTCGTATAGTAATGTTTTCTGATCATATTCACAATTTAGGGAAGGAGTGCACAGTGTTGGCGCTTTGTAAGAGTCAGATGTAAAGGTGTAAATTTATGCGGGTGGGGGCGTCTTTCTTGCTTATTAACTTATTTATGTTTAATATGGCGGCACGGCGCTGTAGCGGTTAGCACGTCCGCCTCACAGCAAGAAGGTCCTGGGTTCGATTCCCAGTCTGGGTGTTTCTGTATGGAGTTTGCATGTTCTCCCCGTGCTTGCATGGGTTTCCTCCGGGTACTCCGGTTTCCTCCGACAGTCCAAAAACATGCACAGTCGGCTGATTGGCTGTTCCGGATTGGCACTCCCTTAGGGGAGTGAGTGTGTGTGTGTGTGAATGGTTGTATGAGTGTCGGCCCTGCGATGGCCTGGCGAGCTGTCTAGGATGTACCCGGCCCTCGCCCAGAGTCGGCTGAGATGGGCACCGGCCTCCCCGTGACCCTAATTAGGATTAAGTGGTTCAGATAATGAATGAATGAATGTTTAAGAGGAATAAAGTCGTCTCTCAAGTATGCACATGTCCTCACGTTGCCATTCACACTCACATTGAGACCTCAGGACAAGTTGAAACAGCCAATTAGCTAAATGTGTACGTCTTTTGAATGTCCGAGGAAACCAGAATACCCCGAGGAAAACCAAATACCATATGGAGCGCATGCAGGTTCCACAAAAAAACAAAAAAAAAACAAAACCCCACCCTCAGCGAGCCCGGGACCCGAATCCTGTACCGTCTTGCTGTGCGGCGGACGTGCTAACCCCCACACGACCGATCGTACTCCGTCCAAGCTCGAGCAGCTCACATTACAGCCGTATCGTTTTCAACTTGAAAAAAAAGCAAAAGCAGCAAAAGTTCCGATCTCTCCCTCGTTTCGACGGTGTCTCAGTATCTCTCTGATCAAACAGGACGCATCCTTTGTCTGCAGGGGTCGCGTTTAGGAAGGTCTCAATCGTTTTGGGGTTTTTTGACATTAAAATTCATTACGCTGGCGTCTCTCTGCAGACCAGTTCCCTGGGGAGGCTCACTTTTCCCATTGCTGTCAAGTGCTGCACTGCCTTTTCTGCCCTTTTTATCTTGAAAGAACTAATTCCCCTCCTCTTGCCCTTTTCAGTTCAGAACGTGGCCCGGTGAAGCCCCTAGAAATGAAGGGTTTAGTGTCAGCGAAGGAAAGGAAAAAAAACACCGCCGACGATGACTGCAGGCAGTATATTAAGGGGTTGACAGAGAAAACTAGGGCCCTTTGACTTTGACAGCGAAGAGGATTTGATGTTTCGATAATATTATCAGGAGAAGCCGAGCAATCGATAGGAGAGATGACGGCCTGCGTCCCAATTACCCCGCGGTTATGGGGCGGGTTAATGAGACTCGTCCTCATCGCCTCTTCCCCACACAAACACACACACACACACACACACACACACACGCGCGCACAATGCACTGTGATTGACTGCTATTGTAAAGCGCACAGAGGGGCGTCTGAAGTTCACCGCGTTGAATGAACACACTTACAGCACTGGATTTCTCACCCATACGTCTTCTTTCAGCACTTCTCAAACTAGCTAATCAATGCGAAGCTGAAATATTACGCTTCGTCCTGCTGTGGCTTTCCCGGTACTGAAGAGTGTAAGACTTCAGCGCTTAAGCAAATGTAAAATAATCCTTTAAAAGTACAAGAGCAGAAATGCATATTTGTTTTGCCTTTTGTCAAGGAGTCTTTGTTATCGAACCTCCGATAGCAACATTTGCTAGCCGAGTTAGCATCATCACGCGCCCTGAATTCAAGAAGTAATTCATGAAGACTTCTTTCATTCTTTATGATTTTTTTTTAAAGTATTAGCATAACCTGACCATTCGCCTGCCCTTCCTATCTAGAAATCGGCTAAACACCTCGCCTAGCTTGCTATCGATTGCTGTAGATTTGCATAATATTCTCAGCAGTGCAATAATAAGTATTATTAGCACGTTAGCACATCCGCCTCACAGCAAGAAGGCCTGGGTTCGATTCCCAGCCTTTGCATGTTCTCCCCGTTCTTGCGTGGGTTTCCTCCGGGTTCTCCGGTTTCCTCCTACAGTCCAAAAACATGCATGGTAGGGTAATTGTCTGTTCCAAATCTCCCCTAGGTGTGAGTGTGAATGGACCTGTGAGTGCTGGCCCTGCGATGGCCTGGCGAGCTGTCCAGGGTGTACCCCGCCCTCGCCCACAGTCGGCTGAGATGGTTGCCAGGCTCCCTGCGACTCTAATTAGGAATAAGCGGCTTAGAAAATGAATGAATGAATTAATCTCACTTATATTGTGTATATATAGTTCCTTAGTTGTTTTTGCTACTTTTCTTTTCTAGTTATTCTTATTTTTGGACGGTGTTGCACTATCCACTTTGCTGCTGTAACAATGCAATTTCCCCGTTTGTTGGACGAATAAAGGATTATCTTATCTTATCTTATCTTAATTAATTAATAAGGAGGGCTCTGCAATGGCCTGGCGAGCTGCCCAGACTGTTCCCCACCCTCACCCTCACCCAGAGTCGGCTGAGATGGGCGCCATCCTCCCTGCGACCCTAATTAGGAATAAGCGGTTTCGAAAATGAATGAATGAGGAGGTTGTTGGTTTTCACTGGAACTTTTGGAGGCATGAAAATTGAGTTTTAAGCAATGAACAACTTGTGTTTCACCACCGCTCTGTCCTCTAACTTTAATTTCACTCAGCTGACTCCCTTCTTGTGAACCTGATCGTAAATCAATAATAAAATAAGAAAAAGAAAAAAAAACAGAGGAGGAAATTAACTAAAAGAATGGCTGCATGTTTTATCCAATCACAACGCAGGAAAATGACTTTGGCGGAGCCTTAAATAAATGAAGGCGGGTCTTTTATACTTAGCTTTAACGTAGCTTCTGTATGAAAGGAAGGTGACCAAAAAAGGAAAAAAAAATGCAGAAAGATTTCTAAATAATTTATTCACAAATTAAAGAAAAGGATGTGGAGAAATATTAAGAGAAAAAAAAAGTTCTTGGATAAATGAGTGCGCTGTGATGTTGGTCAGGAATTTATAAATAATTTCTGAAAACATTGTATGATTTTCAACTTTCAAAGATCTCATGTTCTGTAGCGTTTAATAAAGAAAAACATAAAAAGGTAAAAAAATAAAATGTGGGGGGAAAAAAACAGTACGCATAAAATCCTCAAACCGCTAGCACTTAAAATCCACGCATGTTGTAAACAATAAATGATGTCAGAGATCAGAGGCCGTCTGTTAGCAATCATTACACCGTACCACGACAATGTGGCCTGATCATTTTACATACAAACGCAAATTCATTCATTCATTTTCTAAGCCACTTAATCCTAATTAGGACCGTCGGGAGGCTGGCACCCATCCCAGCCGACTCCGGGCGAAGACAGGGTGCACCCTGGACATCTTGCCAGGCCATCACAGGACCAACACCCACAATTTGGAATAATCGTTTAGTCTACTGTGCATGTTTTTGGACTGTTGGAGGAAACCGGAGTACCCAAAGAAAACCCTGATCATGGGAGGACATGCAAACTCCACACAGAAACGCCTCAACTGGGACTCGAACCCAGGACCTTCTTGCTGTGAGGCGGACGTGCTAACTACACCACTGTGTCACCAAAAAGCAATTTATTCATTCAAATTGGAAAATTCAAAAGTAATAATTTTTCCGGATTAAATTTTTTTTTTACATTTTAACTTTTTGTCGCCTGTTCAAAAATAAATAAATAAGTAAATAAATAAATCACCAAAACAAAACACCAGAATGCACTGCACATGCAGACGTGAATCTGAAATCGATTATTTATTACAGTGAACAGATTCGAACAATCCTTAAACAAACATAAAAATAAATTTTTGAAAATTTGTAGGTGCAAGGTTTTTTTTTTTTTTAGCTTTTTACTTTCTTCCATCAGTGACATCATTGATGAGATTTTTAAAGAATGTTCCGATAAAGACAACCAAATATTTCCATGCTTGAAAAACAAACAAACAAACAAACAAAAAAACATGTAAACTGTAAACTTTTTTTTGGTGAAATGTAAACTTTGTATATTTACATAATTGCAACGTGCGTTGTACACGGATATATATTCGTTACTTCCCAAAACAGATCTGTTTCTATACTGTACGTGTTTGCGTATATATATATATATATAAGACATGTGCCATTAAAACAAAGTTCAGATCCATTTTTTTCCGTAATTAGTTTGCGTATTTGCGTAAAATTCATTGAAATACGATTTGTAATAATTTTCATACATCTCAGTAATGTTGTTGTTGTTTATTTTCGCATTTATCATCTAAAAAATACAAATATTTTTGATGCAAAAAGTATAAACTGTTTGAAGTAATGAATTGTAGCTACTTTTATTAGCTAGCATAAGAAGATTGCAAACATTTAAGTAGATAAGTAGTTTTTTTTAACTTGGCACATACCTAATATATAGATTATAATAAATATCGTAAACAAATCCCATCTTGGGAAATTTGAATCGAAGTGTCAATAGAACAGTTAATACACACGATTCCACACAATCCACTCAATCAAGCAACTCGTTCAAAAAAACAAACAAACAAAAAAAAAAACGTCCGACACGACAGAGGAAGTATAGGTCTTAAAAACGTCCAGTGTCTTTTGTCTATAAACAGTCATGTGAAACTGTCCCAGCAGCGTATTCCACTCGACAAACCTGGTAAATTTGTGTTCACTCTTTTGTTTTTTTGGTCATGAAGTCACATGAGTGCTTTAATCACGTTGCACTCCACTCTCTAGGATCGAACCTTTGGTCGTGCTCCAGGAAACAACTGTGTTGTTGCTGTTGTGCACTTGGTCTAAAGTGCCATGTTTGAATAAGGGATCGTGGAAAACGCCGTCCATCCAGTGTCTCAACGTGGTCACCGGCGAGTCCTGCTGCTTCTCTACAACTTTCACGGGCGGCGAAGATGAACCAGGGATCGCTGGCTGACATCGAAGCATGCATGACGAATATTCGGTCGGATTTAACGAAGTGGCTGTTTGGGCCAACGACCAAATCCGCGGCTTATTGTCGAGAGTCTGGTGCTCTTGCTGGAAACAGAGTTTAGTATTCCCGTTGGAATTGTGCTCGCAGTCTCGGCTCGGAGTTTTCAGGCAGCTTTTCGGCAAACTGCCGTCTCTTTCCAATGAGGTTCTGATGGACGGTAACTTTAGGGAAGATTCTTTGAGGTGATCGGGTAGCGTGTTCATGTGTGTGCTTACATGGAACTGATGCTTCAGGTCGCACTCCGAGTTCTCCGACTCGATGGCGTCGAAGTCATCCAGGTCACTCAGTTGAAGGTCCTTATCATCTCGACTACGGCTCTCTGTTAAAACAATCAGAAAAATTCGTATCACAAAGTCGTCACAAGACATTTCGTATTTTTTTTGTTTTCAGATTGTTGTACTGGGACTTTCGCCAAAGGTCCTCACTTTTTGGTTCATCTCTTTCTTTTAGTCACTCACCTGACCTACAAGTGCTAACTTTAAAGTAGCAACTCAAAGGGGTAGCCGTAGCCTAATGGTTAGCGAAGCGGCTTTGGGAACCAAAGGTCGCTGGTTTGATTCCTGAACCACCTGCGGCGGTGGCGGTGGAGGAGAGAGTGCCATCTTCCCGTCCTCCACATTCATGTCTGGAGTGCCCTTGAGCAAGGCCACGCCCCTGACCACCAACTGCTCTCTGGGCGACCCCAATGTGTGTGGCAGCCGACTGCTCTGTGTGTGTGTGTGCTCACTGTTTATGAGTGTGTGTGTGTGTGTGTGTGTGTGTGTGCACTTTGGATTGGTTAAATAAAGAGTGTGTTTTTAAATATTCAACACGATAAAGCTGAACCAAGCTCACTGTTTAGCTTCGGTAAATATCTTATTTCTCAGCCTGGATATCGGCGGCTTATATGTGACAAAATAGGTGTGTCTTTTGAATTTTCGTGGATGCGGCTTATATTCAGGTGCGCTCTATAGTCCGGAAAATACGGTAATTTAAATAATACTTCAACACTAGAACTAGTTGTGCTACCAGTGAGGAATTTGCTACACAGCACAGTGGTTAGCTACAACGCTAGCACCAAAATGTTCAGTTAGCTGTGAAGGAAATGAATTCACTGAGAAATATCTTCCCTCCAAAATAAAAGTCCTCATTTTGTTTTGTAAAATTAGACGTATTCCATTTTATAAGACGTATTCATTTTATAATTTTTTTTTTAATATCACGGTTACCAAAATTTTTAACCAGGACAGTCTTCATGACAGAGCAAATTCTTGATAACATGACATGGTATCATTGAGCGAAGGCTCCTAAAGGAGCGAATGTTTATAGCCTCTATAGTGCTAGTAACTTAGCATTTAATGCTAACTCTGAATCTATAAAAATGTACTCAGATTTCTAAAAGTTAGCTTTTGAATGCTAACTCGAGTTACTTTGTGTAATGGAACTTGGCATACAGGCTCATTACTATGAGTGCTAGGATGAATTTATGTGTGAGTGACCTTGACCTCCTTTTCAAGGTCACCAAGGCAAAACAGTATGTTTGGTTTCCAGACGTTTACTTGCCGCACGCTGAAGCCTGAGCTTTCAAACTTGCTACACTTGTTCGATAGTTGCACCTTATGAAATGGCCCTTTTTAGCAGGATTGTCTAGAGCCCTGCGTCCTATTTTTATTGTATTGATGTCGATGAACAGATTTATTTAAGACACACAAGAAAGCTAACCGTCGTCATTGGCGTCGCTTTTGATCTGGTTCTCCTGCGAGGCAGCATCTTCGTCATCGGTGCACCTCTTCTCGTCTGAGCCCTTGTTCCTGGGTGCCCACGTCATCTTGTTCTCCTTTTTGAGTCTTCGCCTGGCGTTGGCGAACCACGTGGACACCTGCGTGAGCGTCATCTTGGTGATGATCGCCAGCATGATCTTCTCGCCCTTGGTGGGATACGGGTTCTTGCGGTGCTCCTGCAGCCAGGCCTTCAGCGTGCTCGTGGTCTCGCGCGTGGCGTTCTTCCTCCTCGTGCTTCCGTCCATTGAGCCGTATCTACAGCCAGCGCGGGAAAACAGGGCTTTATTTCTTTATTTCTGTTCCATCTCAATGCAATTCATCATGTTAAAAAAGCCCCTCGGGGAGAGAACCATAAAATAAACATGGCCTGCCATTTTCTCCAGTCGCGCACTTTCACTTTATGTGGGTTAAAAGCTCTGGGACGGCGTTTAGGCTCGGATATGAAGATAAAGCGAGTGTAAAAATTGTTTTATTGACCGCAGAGAGCTTTTTAGACGGACAGCTTGTACGCTACATCACTAACAACATAGCCACGTTCTGTTTATATCACTATAAATTGTACAAGTACATATTTGTTAGCATATCTTCAATTCTTGGCTAACTTTGTCGATAGCATGCAAAGCTAATTAGCGTCTCTGAAATGTCACGCCGAAATAATCGCTCATGACGCTGTTGGAAATCTGATCGGCGGCTAATTATCCGATTGATCCGCTCCGAGGCTTCCAACTCAGTTTGATTAGCGTGTTAGCAATGTGGTAATGAAAAGGCGGGGTAGATATACAGCACCTGTCGTACTGGTACTGCCCCAGCGTGGGGTCATAGGGGTAGTACGCAGCAGCTGCAGCCTGGGTGATGCTAGCAGAAGCCGCGCTGTCTTTAGCGTCGAAGGCACCCTGTAATCACATACACATACCATCATCATGACCATCATCATCATCATCATCATCATCATCATCAGAACAGCACAGAGTTTATTGATCGAATGAATTTTGCTGGAAGGAAAAATCAATGTTTGTGATTTTAATAAGTGGTGATTATTATTTAATTTCATTATTGTTTTTGTTCATTAGATTCACACACACACACACACACACACACACACACACACACACACACACACACACACACACACACACACACAC
>JAQNCB010000001.1:77347929-77362369 GCA_030068295.1 Euristhmus nudiceps
CAGGAGTTTAACAGGTGGGACTGTAGAGGTGCAGTCGTTGGTATAGAGGGAGAAGAGCAGTGGGGAGAGCACACATCTCTGGGGGCCACCAGTGCTGAGTGTCCGAATGCTGGATGTGATGTTCCCCAGTCTCACCTGCTGCCTCCTATCTGTCAGGAAGTTTGTGATCCACTGACAGGTGAAGGCTGGGCGTGTTTTTGGACTGTGGGAGGAAACCGGTGTACCTGGAAGGGAACACACGCAAGCACACGGAGAACATGCAGACTCCACACAGAAACACTCAGGCTGGGAATCGAACCCGGAACCTTTACTGTGAGGCAAACGTGCTAACCGCTACGCTACCGTGCCGTGCCACCACTAATGCAGTTTTAGTTTTTCCATATCTCAAGGATTTATTAAGATTCTCATTCATAAAAACAGGAAACAGTGGTACCACATAAAGCTACATTAATGTATAACGTGTTTTGACCAGAAAATCAAACTACTGTATTATACCTCCTTTCTTTTTTCCTATCCTGCATCATTACACCAAAGTTAATATCACAATATTCCAAACCAGGTGAAGTTTTTTTAAAATAGTTCCCAAAAAGCACTGGAGTAATTACAGTCAAAAAATAAATGTTCAGAAGTTTCCATATCAGACTCACAAAATATGCGATTATTCCTTTCTAGTTTGAATAAAAAAAAGTGGAGAAAGTGGCGTTCAAAGTCTCTTTTTAAAAAAAAAAAAAAGAAAGAAAAGAAAAAGAACGTGACGTCATAGTCACCCGGAAGAGACGCAGTGTTCTTGAGAAGTCGGTCCTCCTCCAGTCAGAGCTCTCGGTTTGGGGTTTGAGTTCCGTCTGAACGTTATATTTCGTAGTAAAGTGCGTGTTGGGTTCGAAACCCAGCCAATCAGGACCGAGCTGAAAGAACGGCACTTCCGGGGTTGGTTTGAAACCCTGAGCAGGACTGGAATGACGGATCTTCATGTCTTTACCCGTTTTACTGGCCGGACTCGGGGATTAAGGGACACATCCTGTTCTCAGGGAAACAGAAAGCAAGAAAAATCCTCTGAGTGACTCCTGGAGCTCGTGCATCCCGATCAGGTAACACTTCAGTCGGACAACTCGAACCCAGAACAATGTTTACAGCTTCATCCGGGTATCACACAGCCATGTAATCTCCCATGGGAATCAAACCTGCTGGGAACCTCCGCTCAGGCTGGAAGAAATGCTGCAGTGTTTATTATAAACATGTTTACCATGAAACAGAGTTGAATCTTCTGTTTTAATCTGAAAACTAAATTAAAATATTAGTACATATGTATATATCACCTTTACATGATAGTGTAGAGATTGATTTCTAAGTAATTTTGTATATTAAAGTTTATTTAAACTTATATTAAAACATTATTCATCACGTGTGTGTGTGTGTGTGTGTGTGTGTGTGTGTGTGTGTGTGAGAGAGAGAGAGAGAGAGAGAGAGAGAAAGTGAGAGAGAGAGCAACAGAGGAATAGAAAGTGAGAGAAAGAAAAAGAGAGAAAAAGAGCAGCAGAGAAAGAGAGAAAAAGGGGAAAAGCAAGAGAACAGTGAAAGACAGAGAAAGAAAGAGACAGAGATAGAAAAAAGAGAGAAAAACAGAACAGCAGAGAAAGAGAGAGAAAGGATGGAAGAAAGAGAATGAGAAAAAGAGAGAGGACAGTGAAAGAGAGAGAGAGAGAAAAGAGAGAGCAAAAGAGAAAGAGAGAAAGTGAGAGAGTGAAAAAGAGAGAGAAAAAGAGAGCAGCAGAGAAAGAGAGAGAAAGAAAGGAAGAAAGAAAAAGGGAAAAGAGAGAAATAACAGTGAGAAAGAGTGACAGAGAAAGAGAGAAAGAAAGAGACAGAGAGAGAGAGAAAACCCAAACAGCAGAGAAAGAGAGAGAAAGAAAGGAAGACAGAAAAAGAGAAAAAGAGAGAGAGGACAGTGAAAGAGAGAGAGCGTGACAGAGAAAGAGAGAAAGAAAGAGACAGCGAGAGAAAAGAGAGCTACAGAGAAATAGAGAAAGTGAGAGAAAGAAAAAGAGAGAGAAAAACAGAACAGCAGAGAAAAAGAGAGAAAGAAAGGAAGAAAGAAAAAGAGAGAGGACAGTGAGAGAGAGAGAGAGAGAGAGAGACAGTGTGTGTGTGAGAGAGAGAGAGAGAGAGAGAGAGAGAGAGAGAGAGAGAGAGAGAGAGAGAGAACAAAACCGACTCAGATCATTTAAGATAAAACACGGGAATGTCATGGAGGCAGCCATATTTTTTTCTTTTTTTCCTCTTTTTATTTAAATTTTTTTTAACTTATATAAGACTCAGGCCGTTGATAAAATACAGATCGATGACGAGGATAATTATACAATACACCGACCTTTTTTAAATTAGCATCGTAGCTACAGAGAAAAACATTATTTTTTCCTTCTGTATTTAAAAAAGTTTTATCGCTTTATTCACAGATGAAACCTTCCTTCAACTTCATTCATATAAAATTAAAAGTGAACAAAAAAAAAAGATGAAAAAAAAGGCTGAGATGGGCGCCAGCCTTCCCGTGACCCTAATTAGGATCAAGCGGTTCAGAAAATTAATGAATGAATGAATCAAACACATTTAATTCATAATGTGAATCAAAACATTAAAACAATTGACTGTGAATTTATATCTGTGTTACACTGCGATGAGTGTAAACATGAATCAATACATTTGAATTTAAATGTGAATCAAATAGGTATGAATCTCATTGTGAATCAAATGATTCTGAATGTAAATGTGAATCAAATGATTTTAATCTTAATTTGAATCAAAATAATTTCAAACCTAAATGTGTATCAAATGATTCTGAATGTAAATGTGAATCAAATGATTCTGAACCTAAATGTGAATCAAATGATTCTGAATTTAAATGTGAATCAAATCATTCTGAATTTAAATGTTAATCAAATGATTCTGAATCTAAATGTGAATCAAATGATTCTGAATTTAAATGTGAATCAAATTATTCTGAATCTAAATGTGAATCAAATGATTCTGAATGCAACTTTGAATCAAATAATTTTTAGTCTCATTGTTAAGCAAATGATTTTGAATCTAAATGTGAATCAAATCATTGTACATTTAATTGCGAATCAAATAATCCTAAATATAAATATGAATCAAATGATTTTTAGTCCGAATATAAATCAAATAATTATGAATACAAATGTAAACTGGGAACTGGTGGCCTAGTGGTAAGGTGCTGGATTATTGATCTGAAGGTTGTGGGGTTCAACCCCTACTATCACCAGGTTGTCCCCGCTGTCCCCCCAGTGCCGCTAACTGGGTTACCAGAGGCCGGCCGTGTCTCTCGATGTCTGTGGTGAGAGGGATGTAAAAGAACCATCGCTGACTTTCATCAAGAGGAGCTGCAAAGCCGTCAGCGTGTTTCTGCCCTACGATGGCCTGGCGAACTGTCCAGGGTGTACTCGGTCCCCGCCCAGAACTGGCTGAGATGGGCGCCAGCCTCTCCGCGACCCTAATTAGGATTAAGCAGCTCAGAAAATGAATGAATGAATGAATGAATGCAAATCAGACGAATGAACCCTCCTCCACGTTATTGAAACCTTAAGATCAAATGAATCGCATGAAAAGAAAAGTGTGTCGTATCACAATTTCGCTTGCGATCGGTTTGCGGCTGCAGATAAACACAACACACTTTTGCACTTTTGTCAGCGTGCTAATGTGCGGATTTTCCGAGATCCCGGTGCAATGCGGAGATACTGCCGCGTGGTTCGAGGCGATCTGATGCGTTTTCTCAGAAAGAAAATGTCTGTTGGTTCTTTTGGGTCTCAGTAAGGAGCCCTGCGGAGGAAAAGGAGTGCCAGTGTGTGTAATCAGCAGGCATCCATGCACTTGGCAGCCGAGGGGGTTTCCAATCAGTCCCTTTGGGCAAGAGTGTGTGTGTGTGTGAGGGAGAGAGAGAGTGAGAGGCAGAGATTGAAAGAGGGAGAGAAAAGAGAGGAAAGGAACTCAAAGTCTGTGTTTAACATGAAGTGGAGTCAGCAGCACGCCGTTCCCATTTGGCTAAACGCGCCGCGGATAGCTTCGCGTAGTTAAGTGCAGTATATTTGAGAAAAAAAAAAAATCAGGTTTGGAATTTTTCCCTTTTTAAAAACAATGCTTTTTTCATAATTTCCAGATCTTCTACAGCCGATTTCTTACATATTCGCAAACAATACGAGCAAAGAAATATCCGTTGGTGTTATTTGAATACCTTAAAGCATCAGTTTGTGCATCGCATCACGAATGCTCGTACGACAGTTTACCCGACATCATTTCTCCATACGCGATTCGCGACTCGAGCTCCTGCGCTAATCATTTCCACCTGAACTTTACCTTAGCAGACACTAAAATGTTTGGATTGGACGTCTCATCCACTCTTCCCCCGAATGAGAGGATTTCTAAAAAGTGCTGAGTGACGATAGAGAATAATTATCTTCAAATATTTACCAGGATTCACGGCCGTGCTAGGTTTGCTGACATACTGCGCTTTAATGATTTAAAATGATCCGCGAACCTTGGCCTCGGCGTGCCTAATCAATTAAAAACACGAGCGCAGTTTGACACAGGTAAAACTAAGGTCTATTAAAACCATATGACCTGCCTGCCAAGTAGCGCAGTTCAAACAAGGACTAGCAAACGGCGCTCGCGTGTAGCACAAAGCCAAATCTGCGAATTGTTCCCACGTGTCAGCTGAGTGATCAAGTCGACTTAAATAGGCGAAAACAGCTGTCAGTTATCGCTGATCAGACACTAGCTCAGCGCTAATCAACCCCCTTACATGCTAAACCTGGGGCTTATGCTAACCCTGGCTAATCCAAGCAGCTGTGCTTTTTTTGCTCTGACACACCTGAGCTCATTCATTAAACGCCTCACTTAGGACCTGATGGACTAAACCAGGTGTTTCTGAGATGACAGTGCTTACTTTTAGCAATCCGGATTTAGGACGAGATAAACAAAACGCGCATTAAAACAAAGTCGTAATAAGCTCGCGAACAGACGCGTCAGCTCAAGAAAGTCAGACGGTTTTCTTCTTGTACCGCACGCCTGAGATTCAAGCACCATTTCATTACCTTTCTTCAAGGGTTGCTGGATGTTAGCGTCACTTCATATGACTAGCAAGGACAAATCAATCTTTCCTTCCCATTTCACGCGGAACGAGTCGAATTGTAAACACAATGAATCTTTTTTAAGCTTCGTTTTTTTTGCGTGACACACTGAACTAATCAACTAACAAGCAGAAACAGGGTCAAATTATTTTCTCCATGTGTACAAACGTATGATCGATCCCTCAAGGACAAACGAGTCAAATTATTTCAAGGAATCAATTCACCAACACAAAAGAATCAATCGGAAAAAGCAATTGAATCAAAAGAGCAAATTAAGCTTTTTTTTGTTTCACGCTAAAACATACAGGGATCCCTCACTTTTGGCGGTTAATAGGCGGTCGAAACCCTACGCGAACACCAAATTTCCGCGAAGTAGGATCGACCCCCCCGAATTATGTATACGTACATGTATATGTGTATATAATATCAATAAATACATATTCAACAGTATAAATGCTTATAATAACAATTAAACATTCAAAAACAACTCATAAGATGTAAATAAAATATAAATAAAATATAAACAATATAAAATACATACGTGTAATTGTACACCGATGTAAATAAAGTGTAAGAAATGTCTTGACTTCCACCTTTTCTGTCACATGAATGCTGTGAAATTCGTTTCGACCAATCAGCTTGCGAGATTTCAGAGCTGTCCCAAACCGAGTCCCAACCCGGAGTTGGTAGTGACCTTGCGGCCTTTCCATTCACTTTTTCCCTATTTAATAGCGAAAAAGTTAAGGGAAAGGCCGCAAGTTCACTACCGACTCCGGTTTGGGACACGGCCTCTGAAATCTCGCAAGCGGATTGGTCGAGACGAATTTCCTAGCAGAAGAAGAGGCTGGGATTCGAATCCGAGTCAGTAGCGACCCCTCGCGACATTTTCCCGAACTTTTTCCCTGTTTTTCTTTATTTTTTTTATTTTCCGATGAATATTTTTTAAAAATTCAGCGATGCACTGAAGCTGCAGAAGCGCGATATAGCGAGGGATGACTGTGTTATGCGACTGTATTATGAATCAAATCAAACCCAGATCATTTTGTCCACGTGGACAACCGAAACAATTAATTATTCAATTATAAAAATTAATCCGAATCAATTCACAAGCTCATGGACGGCACGCTGATGTTTCTGTTTCCTCTGGGTACTTTGGTTTCCTTCCACACTCCAAAGATATTCACATTAGGCTAAGTGTCTTTTCCAAATTCAAAAGTTCATGAGGTTCAATCCTCACTACCACCATGCTGGCACTGTTGGGCCCTTAAGAAAGGCCCTTAACCCTCATTTGCTCAGTTGTATAATTAAAAAATGATAAATGCATGTCTGCCAAACGACCTAAAGGTAAAACATGTTGGCCCTGCGATGGACTGGCAAGCTGTTCACTGAAGGATGGCAGAGATAGGATTCCTGCCCAAGCGAGTGACAGATACACTAAAATAAACAAATCGTAAGAAAAATAATAAAATAATCAAACAAGTTAAAAGAATTAAATTGCAATCAGAAATAAATGAATTTTGTTTTCTCACAGATTCAAAAAGAATAATTTCACAAACCAAAATGATTAAAAGGCCCCCCCCCCCCCCCCACCCCCTTAATACAGGAAAACGAATCAAATGGCAAGTGATTCAGATTCGTGTCATGTAAGCTGCTTTTGTTATTCTTCTTCCTCTCTGAGAGACGACTACAAAGGACCAAGTGCACAAGGACACAAGAACCCACAAATTATTGGAATCATGGACCCGTTGGACGGATCTCCTCAGTGCAGTGGGTCATGAGTGACTAGTCAAATGAGTCACCTGAAATCAAAGGAGTCACAATGAGAGCCAATTTGAAATTGCTACCCCTCCTTTCAGCCCGCCCCGTAACTGTGGGGTCAAGGGCAGATCGAGTTCCCCTAGAAAGAGCCCGTCGACAGCTAGTGTCAGTAGACTTTGTAGGCATTGTGCGCGAGCTGATAGGGTTACTAGCGACTAATCCATGCTGACCTCGAACGAGGATGCTTTTGTACAATCCGGACAAGCGTTTAAAAAAAAACAACAAAAAAAAACCGGCTACAGCGATCCCGACACATCGGTGTGTTTCAGCAGAGTTATCAGGTTGCGAGTCTGAGACTGGAAATAAACAGGGTTTGAGTGCGAGCAAGGTGACATTTAACGTGGCTCGGGAAAAGGTACATTTGTAGTGCGGGGGTTCAAAAGGTCAGCCGGCAGAGTGGGGAGCGTTTCGCAGACTTGAAAGCAAATCCTGTTGTGATGAAATGTTAGGGCGGCCGATGTGAAAATGCCACGAGTGTTGGTACGCGGTTTTCGTTGCGCACGAAACAAACTTTGAAGCCTAGGAAGCCGTGACATATCGCCGAAGACGCAGAGACGGCAGGGAACCAATCAAAGCATCACGTTATACCGAATCAAAATGGAAATGCGTCTCTTCAGGTTTTGGGTCCTGATAAAGCGTCTTCCCTTTAACTGATGAAATGCATCGCTTCCTCAGTCGCATCCTCAAAGAAGACAACTGAAGCTTTATTTCTGCCGATTCACCTCACATCCGTTCTGGCATTTCCTTCATCACTTCCTCCATCCTCTCGGCTTATGTAAATTTAAATGATGGGTACTAAAGAACATGAACTTTTGAAGAGATGTCTGGATATAAAGATTGACCACAAAGAGTTTCCTGTTTACTAAGGTCTGGACAAAAATGATAAGATACGTTGAAGATGGTGGAAGTACGTTGTTTAACGTGAACACGTGTCACCTATTAATTGATCAACTGAAAGTTCATCAAGCCTGGGGTGATCCCATACCCCCAAACATCATTCTGGTCCTAGAGGCGTCAAATTCTGGCTTGATATCTATCTTGAGAATGCACAGCAGCATGAATGTATGGAGTCTGAGGGTATTGTTCCTATAAGCCTAACAAGACTGTCAGGTGTTGTAGTGGTTAGCAGTCCTGGGTTCGGTGAGTGGAGTTTGCATGTCCTCCCCATGCTTGCATGTGCATTTACTTTGGGTACTCTGGCTTCCTCCATCAGCCTAAAGACATGCTCATTGGCTGTTCCATTTTGGCCCTTGGTGTGAGTGACTGTACGAATGCTTGCGTGTTGGCCCTGCAATGGACTGAGGAGCCATTTAGCCCAGTGTCTGGTTAGGCTCCAGCCTCCCTGGGATGCTAATAGGATTAAGCAGTTTGGAAGAAAAATTATAAATGAATGAATGAATGAATGAATAAGCTTTGCACCCAGCACATGTAAGGCCCTTGAGATAACGGGCCCTGGTGAGTCAGGGTCTCCGAAGAAAATACATGATGTCTCTTAAATGGTTGTAGGAATCAGGTCCACCATTGTGGAGATGTGGGCAAATTACCCCCTTTCAAGGCCCAAAAAGCGGGTCCATGCAAGGATCCAAGGTTGCTTGGGTCCAGTTTGAGAAATGTGTCTCCTCTTCAAGAACGCATCATGGCAGGCCTGGTTTGAATATTATAGGTCCTTTTATGGATATGGACCTGGGAATGTACATCTCAGGACATATAGGAATCTGCAAACCAAGGGTTCTGGGATGACACGGAACTTGGGAAGAGATGGACTCTGGAACACAGTAACGGCCCAAAGGAATATTGGATGCCAAGAATGTAATTCCCTGAGAATATAGGAAGCCTCGACCAAAGGAGGATAGGAGTTTAGAAGCCTGGAAGCTTGGAAGTCTTGAGGCCCCCTGAGTAAGATCTTGGGAATATCGCTGGAAATGTAATCTCTCAGACCATGAAAGCAATTAACCAACCAATACACCAACAATCAGCTAGCAGCTACACCCCTTAGGAGCCCAGGAATTTCAGAGTGGGATGATAGAATCTATAAATTAGATGGCTCTGGTGAGACAGGTCTATGAGAAATACACCACCATTAGACAAATGTCTGAGAAATCATCGACGTCTGGAAGCATGGAACAGAACACTTGGAATAGAGGCGCCTGTCGAAAACACCGATCTTATCCAGGAGGGAGCTGAAAAGTTCATCGACTGGCCATGATGCAACAGTAACATCTGACCAAATGTGGTTTGATTTTCAACAGTCTGTTCCGCAGTCCACACACTTCTTGCATCGGTGTTGCAGCACTTAGAAGATCTTATCCTGGTGGTGAGACGGATTGCTCTGAACGTTTCAGCTCACCCTGGTAGGGACGGGGGTCCTCTTAGGATGGAGAACATCGGGACGATCCTGGGCCCGTGGAATGCAGACCGGTGTCTTCGGGTTAATTCGAACGGCTTCGTATTTGCATTAATTACCGAATGTCAGGGTGTATTCTTCTTCTTCTTCCAATATATCATTGCTCACCCAAATCCTTTCGGTGACAGTAAAGGCTTTGATCCGCTTTGTACTCGACCTTCCTGGTGTCAATCCAACCAACGGATAGAGACTAAAGGTGGAAGTCAAGTGGCAGTCGAACCCTCGGCCACTACAAAGTGCCTTTGAATGGAGTGTGTGATTGTGGAGGCCGGGCCTTGCTGGCAGGACTTGACACACATTCTGCTTCTTGCTCTCAGGCACAATTTGGCAGGAAGCTCAAGGTCTTTGGCAGGATCTTTGTTGTTGATATGTACTGCAGGAGCCAAAAATCCAAGCACACTGAGTATTTTATTATCCCTCCCTCTCACATTGTACACATCTTCCGGTCACTTGCGGAGAACCAGAGAAGCGCAGCAGCATTATTCAGGGCGTGTAAGCTGTAATTATTCAGTGTAGCCCTTTTCCTCTTCAGTTCTCCGCGCGTACGGTGAGGTTAGCCACTCACTGCACTCGATATCACACTGTTAATTCAGCGTTTGTCCTCGTAGACGACAAGCCTCAGGGATTCTAAATGTCAAGAGCAAGCGCTCATTGATCCGCGATCCAGGTCTGGATAGAGGCCATTTACACACTCCCAGGCATTTACAGGTCACGCCGCAAGGCACGAGGAGTGATAAATTCCACTCAGTGGCAGTACATTGAGGTATCGACTCCTGCCGGGGAAATAAATGGCGCTTGGGTTTGTTAGAAACACTTGTTCATTTGTAATTTATTTGTGTTGCGGTACTAAACGGAGCATGACTCCAACAAATAACAACGAAAATAAAAATGAACAAAATTCATACCCACTTATACGACAGCGCAGCTGCAAGCTGGATTCTGATTGGTCGAAAAAAGGTGTTGATTCATATGTAATATTCTGACGGTAGGGCGACATCAACCATCAAATCACAGGTTTAACTGAACGTGCACGCTTTAATATGCTATGTGTTGTCGTTTCTATAGTAACTGCTCCATTTAAACGACAAACAAAGGGGTGCGTTTTATATGCGGTCTTCTGTTAAAATGCTTTTCAGCTACTTTATAAACACACACACACATAGAGCTTCGTACCGCTCAACTTGCTGTCCCCACCCACAGGTGATGCATGACCACGCCCCCTGCTACCATACAGAGGATAATTTTGTTGTTTTTGCCTTGTTAGCACTGAAGAGTGACAGAAGGAATGGCGTTTTAGGATAATGTAAATAGTGTAACCTTGAGTTTACACTGGGACCACGATGTCTACAATCTCCGCGTGAAACAGGCGTGAAGCGCCACGATTCCTGAGCATGCTTGGATCACCAGGTGTCTGTGAGCTCAATCGTGCCAAAAGGGCGGATAGCCCATGCACAGCTGTTCGTAAAGAGGTGGGTGGCAGCATCACATGTCATGGGGAAGGCATGTGCATCCTTACGCCCCTTCCTGATGGGCGGTGGCCGTACGTGACCCTTGACAAGTTGGATGAAAATTAGTGAACAAAACAACGGCGAGAAAAAAGCAAGTTTTGTTTTTGAATACTTTTTGTATTTGAAATACTGCACGTAGGGAACAGGAACGCCTCATTACACCACCCTACCGATAACCGTATCGTATCCATGCTAATGCCAGCTGTAAAATATTAACTAGCGCGCTAATACAGGAAATACAACGCGAATACAAATCATACTTGACTTTAGTGCTCTATAACTTTTTATGAAGAGTGATGAATTTGGACCACACAGAATGAGTGTGTGCGTGTGTGCGTGCGTGTGTGTGTGTGTGCGCGTGTAAATATCTGAGAGATTTGTTGCGCTCATTTTAAAGTGAGTCTGAATAACTTGGTGTGTGTGTGTGTGTGTGTGTGTGTGTGTGTGGGAAGTGTTGGCTGCTGAACAGTGTGAGGACCACATGTCATTTATCCGTCACTCCATTTCTTTTTTCCCAGTAATAAAATAGTCGGTAGTTACATTAATGTGTGTGTGTGTGTGTGTGTGTGTGTGTGTGTGTGTGTGTGTGTGTGTGTGTCCTCATACGAGTTAGAGGTCGACAGCCACATATTGTTTGATTGTGTGTCCTCTCAGCAAAGCGGGTGGAGCAACAGCCTCAATACTCTGATCACATGACCTTGTGTGTTGCCATGGCAGCATGCTTTGACCTCTGGGAGAAGATATGATCAGGTGATGACAGTACAGCAGGGTTTGTGATCTGTTCCTGGATGATCCTGATTATCAGTGTGCACCCTCTGAAAAAAAAAAAAGTTTAAAATAATCACGAACACAGCGCTGGGCAGCGATCAGTCGGGGGCCCAAGCAGAGGTGGGACAGTGTTAGCATGAAAAATGGCTATACAGCTACTCTTGATGAAAGTGGTTCCTTTGTACAAAACTGGAGACAAACACAATTTCACAAATTATCAGCCTGGTTCTCTTCTCCCACATTTCTCAAAGATTCTCGAATTTTTTTAATAATAGGTTCGACAATTTCATAAATAAGCCTGACTTCCTGAGTGATAATCAATACGGATTCAGAAGTAACCGGTCTTCATCACAAGCTTTAATTGAACTGATAGATGAAATTACGAATAGCCATAGATAAAAAGAAATACGCTGTTGGTGTATTCACTGATCCAAAAAAAAAATACAATAAACCATGAAATATTAATCAATACATTAGAACAATATGGGATCAGGGGACTGGTACTAGAATGGGTGAGAAGCGATCTAAAAAACAGGAGGCAATGTGTGGAAATAGGACAATATTGGTCAAGATGCTCGGACATTGTGTGTGGTATCCCACAGGGATCAGTGTTAGGTCCTAAATTATTCATCATCTGCATCATTGACATATGTAATATATCATAAATACTCAAACTCATTTTATTTGCTGATGGCACAAACATATTTGGCTCAGATGAGAATTTATAGCTACTTTTGGACTTTAGAATTCACCAAAATAAAACTTTGGTTTAACAAAAATAAGCTATTATTAAATCTGAGAAACACAGAAGTTATGGTATCTGGTAATAAAAAAATAAATAATCAAGTGCAGGTACAGATAGATGGGGTTGATATAGACAGAGTTCAGAAAATTAAATTTCTTGGGGGTGATAATAAATGACAATTTGCCGGCACATTGAACACATCTGCACTAAAATATCTAGAAATATTTCTGTAATGGCTAAAGCAAGGCACTTCTTAGATAATAAATCACTTCACACTCTGTTCTGTTCACTGGTCTTACCTTACTTAAATTACTGTACAGAAGTGCGGGCTAATTCATATAAAACTTCGTTAGAGCCACTTTTCAAACTGCAAAAAAGAGCGATCAGAATCATTAATAATACCGGTTACCTTGAACACACCAATTCATTATTTATCAAGTCTAGAGGAACAAAACTGTATGATATTATACAATTACAAACAGCACAACTTCTGTACAAAGGCAGGAATAATTTATTACTAAGACACTTACGGAAACTGTTTCGTGGAGAAGAGGGAAGGTATGATCGAAGGGAGCCATTAAATTTTAAGATCCAGACATGTCGAACTACAAGGAAAAAAATTCTGCATAATAAATGATGGACTACGGCTGTGGAACAGGCTGAGTGTGGATCCGAAACAATGTTCAGGCAGCCACCAATTTAAAAACAAATACAAACAAAGGATTTTTGTGAGATGGCACGGTGGTGTAGCGGTTAGCCTCATAGCAAGAGGGCTTGGGTTCGATTCCCAGCCTGGGCATTTCTGTGTGGAGTTTGCATGTTCTCCCCGTGGTTGTGTGGGTTTCCTCCGGGTACTCCGGTTTCCTCCGACAGTCCAAAAACATGCACGGTAGGCTAACTGGCTGTTCCAGATCTCCCTTAGGTGTGTGTGAATGCTTGTTGGCCCTGCAATGGCCTGGCCCTCGCCCAGAGTTGGCTGAGATGGGCGCCAGCTTCCCCGTGACCCTAATTAGGATTAAGTGGCTTAGAGAATGAATGAATGGATGAATGGATGAAATTGCCCCTAAGCGTGAGTGTGAACTGATCAGGGTGTACCCTGCCGGCGGAGATAGGCTTCAGCCTCCCCATGACCATAGAAGTTTTTTTTTTTTTTTTTTTTTTTAATAGTGTTAGATGATGCAGAGCGTCCTTCGAGTTACTATAGAAACAATAACACGCCAGACGGAGCGCATTAATATTAACGTGTGGTTTGCAGCCGCACTGCTGTCGGAGCTGCTGGTATAAAAATATACATCAGAGTTAAACAGCACTGAGGTTTAGTTCTCATCACTGATAGCGCTTGAGTATCAGCAGCTCATACTTGGTTATCACACCTCAAATGAAAAAGAATCCCAAGTTCGTTAATAGAGGCGCTCGGCCACAGGCAGAGGTCTCAGGTACGAAACCAATGGGAAACTGTCCCGAGGGGCGCCTCTGTGGGAAGCTGTGACCCTGCTCCCGATACCCAGGAGAACAAAACGGTGGGACTCGGAATGCAACAGAACTGCAGGTCATTTCAACTTCCCAAGGACAGCATGCATTAAATATAAAATAAATAAATAAATAAATATAGAAATAAAGACAGAAATTCAGCCCCTGGATAGTCAGTCATTCTTTTGCCGAAATGTTTAATCCTACGAGGATTGCAGGGAGGCTGTCAGCTCACACTGTCCAAGGGTGAGGTACACCCTGAATGGCTCGCCAGTCCATCACAGGGCCAACACACACTCACACACACTCATTCACCATTCATTTGCCAGAGACAATTTGGAAGCAGCCAATTAACCTCATGTGCATGTTTTTGGACCGAGGGAGGAAACCAGAGTGCCTGGAGGGAACCCATGCAAGCACGGGGAGAACATGTAAACGCCACACAGAAACGTATGAGCTCGCGACTTGAACCCAGGACCTTCTTATTGTGAGGTGGATGTGCGAACCACGACACCATTCCGAGTCTGATTCATGTAAAGCTCATTTCTATAATAATAAAAATAAATAATAATAATAATAATAATAATAA
>JAQNCB010000001.1:77761268-77771937 GCA_030068295.1 Euristhmus nudiceps
GTGTGTGTGTGTGTGTGTGTGTGTGTGTGTGTGTGTGTGTGTGTGTCTGTGTGTGTGTGTGTGTGTGTGTGTGTGTGAACACGTGAATCCAGATTATCCTGAAAGAATCCGGTGTGTAATTAAGAATGTAAATAGAAGCGTTCTCTCTCTTTCCTGTGTGGCTTCTGCATTCCTGCTCTCGAGCTCTATCTCTCTTTCTGTAAATACACTTTAACCTCTGATTCACACTGGATTAATCCTGCGTTCACACTCCACATCCGCCACAGGTCATTTGTGGGCGTGGTCTGTTTGATTTCCAATAAGCAACAGCACCTTGTGCAAAAGGGATGAAGTCTGTTGAATCATTCATTCATTTTCTGAACCGCTTAGTCCTAATTAGGGTCGCGAGGAGGCTGGCGCCCATCAGCTGACTCTGGGAGAGGGAGGGGTAGCTCGCCAGGCCATCGCAGGGCCAACACTCACACAACTATTCACACACGCGCGCGCACACACACACCTAGGTGCGATTTGAAACAGCCAATTAGCCTACTGTGCATGTTTTTGGACTGTGGGAGGAAACCGGAGCACCCGGAGGAAACCCACGCATGCATGGGGAATACATGCAATCTCCACACAAACGCTCAGGCTAGGAATCGAACCCAGGCCTTTTTGCTGTGAGGCGAACGTGGTAAACACTACACCGCCGTGCCGCCCCCTGTTGGATCATTTATGTACTATTTTCTGTATTTTTTTTCTCTCTCTCTTTTTTTGCAATTTGGAAGAAACGAAGTACAAGCAGATAACACCGGGGAGTTGAGTATATGTGGGCTGGGTTTCTCACTTGCTAACGTGAACGCAGGCTTAATTGTTGCTCATCCGCTAGTATATTCATTACAATCCCAAATTTCAATTTTGAATGAAAGCAGAATTAATCTAGCAAAAAACAAAATACACACAACTCGATCTGAAGGCTTCCTTGTTTCTGCTTCCTGTCTTTTGATTCATGTTTTTTTTTTTTTTTTTTTTTTCGCGTGTATTATTACTAATAAAAGCCCTGCGCTGAAAAACAAGAAGGATCAGGGGCTTACAGTTCTTTATCACTCTGATTATGATGTGTGTTTTTTCCTTTTTAAAGAAAAATGTGAAGGTGAACTGTATCATTTGTTTTGTTTAAAAAAAAAAACCTGTTTCTGAGTCTGGACAGAGGCAAAGCTACGTGTACAATTAATAAGTAATTTGCTATTTAAGATGATGCCCAATTTGCATAATTGTTGGTGCCACGCCCTCCTTTTTTGGGAGCCATTGTTGCTTGGGCTGAAGCCGATGAGCAATATGTGTAAGAATATTTCGGCTCCACACCTTTTCAGAGCTTAAAAAATTGAATATAGTGCAGGATTATGGTCTAAACAAACACTTTTACTCCGCCCACTCTGCTTTGCCTGTTTTCAGTGCATCTGTTCAATGCTTGTTGCGAAAGTAAAATATAACCTGAGTGTCAGAATCGTGCACGTATCTCTTTAAAGGTGGATACACTTTCCGTGGGATTTGAGTGGATGGGAAAAGAAGAGGCATTCACATTTTGCATTTTGTCTGTTTCCTGTTCCTTTTCCCCTTTTGAGTTACTGATTTCATTTTCACAGGGTCTTAATTTTCACAAGCACAGTTACTTTTGAATACCGTTTCCGGCACGCCCTCGTCTGCTACTCGTGTCCCCGCCTTGGGGGTGGGGTTTTCTCTCTTCTTTCATTTTGTAAACATGGGGTGAAATTTTTCCAGGAGGCATTACTGCAGTCTTTTCAAATTGCCAGTGAAGAGGTTTTAACTGTAAACATACAAGCGGCACAATAATGTTACTTATATCAACGCTCACTGGATATGAGCAATCTGCATTCTGATTGGCTCATCAACTACCGCGATATCAGCTGATTTATCATGAAGTATATAAAAAAAAACACAAATCGTGGAACCTGTTCTAGCCGAAAACAAAACTCGGGGGGGGGGGAAAATCCTACCGGTAATAAGGCAGAACAATTGGGAATTGTAGTCTTTGATGGAAAGAATGTATTTTTTAATTTCTAAAAATTAAAGCTTTTGACTATCAAATACCTTTTTTGTGCCTACAGATCTTAATTTACCTAGCAAAAAAACAAAAAAAAACTACTGATCTCAAGATTTGGAAAACTGAACACACATCAACAGACAGGCTTTTCACTGAGTTTTTCACTTTACATAACTTTATTTATTTATTTATTTATTTATTTTTAAAGAATTCATTTCAGTTTTCAGTTCCAATTTATTTGGCTTTATTTAGCCGACAAATGTACTTTCTGCTTATACATGAATTGATTTCATGCAATAACTGGTTAATAAATGACATTTCCCTTTTAAAATCAGTTCTCTCAGGACAGGAGAGCCAGTTAGGATGTTAATCTTAATTTTCATGACAGATGCTTTGACACTTTCCCATTCTGTTAGCATAAAACCATCACTTCCAAAGCTGACTAATTAATCAAAGAGAGACAGACAGACAATAAAACTTCACTTTGCTGCCTGTAATTTCACTTCAGTCTGAAAGCAAGTGAGTTGACCAACTGGAGTCGCTCAAATTCATCACTTTCAGGTCAGATGTTATTCTGAAATCAGAAACGTCACAAAACTAGCTGGAACGTTGACTGCAATATGCCAGTTAGTTACCATGTTTGCCGGTTAATATAGAAGCTAAAATGTTAATATATGGCCCCTGTGGTTACTTTAGTTCATGAGCTGGGAATGCTACTTCAATCTGCTCCCTATCCATGCTAGCCTTCCGGCACAGCATTTCTATTCGTCACTTTTAAAGCTTTCATTGTAGTTAACTTCTTTAGGTCTGGGTATGCTAGCTAGCTTGCCAGCAAAATATTACAATCTATAATCTGTGCAAAATAGCTCTTTGCTGCTAGCCAAATAGTATAACCGCTAACTAGAAAAGGGAAGTGGGTGTTCAAATCTTTATGCGTTTTTTGATTGTTATTGTGTTTCTAAGTGACAAAGGGCATGTCAAAGGAAACGGTATGGGGATAAAGTTATCCAGAAATTATGTGTATACATTTCAACTAATTATTGCTAAATGTACTGATTGTATTTTGACCTTGGATATGTATAAAATACTTCCGATTGGAGGATTGAGTGTGCCTGTTACAAATGCCTTCCACCCACACAGAAAGAAATGCCCTGTAATTTATGTAAATAGTTCTGATGTGTTTCTTTTCCACCATTTTTCGTTTATAACATGTGAACATTTAAGGAATGCAGCATTGGTGGTGGTGGTGGTGGTGGTGATAAATGGTGTCTTCTTTTGTCTGGAATGCATACACATTTAGATCAACAACTTTCTCTTGACCAGTTTGACCGTAAGAGTATCAGCTACATGTTTAGGATTCATGTACAAATTGAAATTGGGGAACCCAATGGCTGTTTCCCAAACTCTAGCATTCATTCATTCATTTTCTGAACCGATTAACCCTAATTAGGGTCGCAGGGAGGCTGGCGCCCATCTCAGCCGATTCCGAGCGAGGGTAGGGTACACCCTGGACAGCTTGCCAGGCCAGCGCAGGGCTAACACTCATACAACTATTCACACTCGCACCTAGGGGCAATTTGGAACCACCAATTAGCCTACTGTGCATGTTTTTGGACTGTGGGAGGAAACCGGGGTACCAGGAGGAAATCCACGCAGGCATGTTGAGAACATGCAAAGTCCACACAGAAACGCCCAGGATGGGAATCGAACCCAGGCCTTCTTGCTGTGAGGCAAACGTGCCACATGACTCTAGCATTCATCATAACTATATTCTCAGACTGTAGCGCCAGTCCAAGTACTTGAAGCACCTCTATGCCTTCAGTTAATCTTAAACTGAGTGTATTACTTCGTATCAAAAGCTAAACTCGAATGTTAGCATGTATCTAGCCTACCTAAAAGTTGCGCTCATGTGATTATGTATTTAGAACATGAATGCTATGTGTTAGCATTCTGAGATAGCATGCTAATATGCAAGCTCGCTAGTTTGAAATGCTATGTGCACGACAGAACTAGTGACTGTGTATTCAACTGAATGTGGTATTTCACATAGTCATGTTGTTTCGTGTCGCTAATAACTTCAGAGCTAGCTAGTTTGCTGTGCTGTATCACTAGCATTTAGCGTTTGTGGCCGCAGATTGTTTTTAGCCAAGTGTGTGGATATTATCAGGAGAAATTAGCCTTTTAGTTAGTTTTATTACTTATTATTTAGTTTTTTTTCCTTGTAGTACCACAATCAGACTCCGAATACTCCAGGATTAATAAAGGATTCTGATTCTTTACTGCGCTAGCTGGTTAGCAGCTAGTAAGCAAACGGGCCAGATTGGTATTCTGTGGTAGCAAATTGAGTTGGACGAACTTGAGTTTATGCTAATCATGTAGCATAATTGATGAAACATTATTATTATTATTATTATTATTATTTTAGGTATAATAATTTTAGACTTTGGGACTAAGAACCTATCTCTGAGTGATGGTGTTTGGGATACAGCCATGATGAATTAGCATGTAAGAAACCTGTTACAAATGGCTCTTAGCTTCTGAACACACTTCTTGTTCACAACACGACACGTCATGTACACTTTTTATTTTCTCTCTGAATCCTAAGACTTTACAGATGGTTTACATTTGCATATCCTACAAAAATTAAATACTTTTCTTTTATTTTTTATTTTTTTTATTGATTCTACAAAATAGTATGATTTACACAACACCAGCTGCTCTCTGCATAAATATGAAACACCTTCCATGCTGTTTAAAGCTATCTTTTGAATGCCCCATTTACAAAAAAAAGGAAAAAGTGGTCAAGAACCCTCAACGATTTGTTTGTCTCGGTCAATGGGCTCCCAGGTTCCCAGCCCTGGTCCCGGAGAACCTTCTATCCAACACATTTAACATTTTCTCAGGTCTCTTACAAATGTGAATACCTTAAAACGGGATTGGAATGCACGCTGAGGTTTTAACGCAGCACACAACGCTATCAGAGTTCCTGTTTCCCTTCCAGTGGTCATTCATTCAGGCCACAAGCTGAATTATTAGGTGTATCGGTTTACAACAGGACTTCTTTTCAGCCAGAGATCAAGATTAGGATATTGGTCCATTTGTTTCTCTGTAATCGAGATGTGGATGACGAGCGTTATAGCAGTGTGCAAATATTAACCTTGATCTGATGGGTTGGATTTTAAAAGATTTGGGACATCTTATCAGCCTGTCTTGGTGAAAATGTGGAACGGTCAATATTACTCCACAAAGACTATATAATATAAGATATAATCTGGCACTACATTGGAGGAATGCTTCCAGATCTGACCTAATATACTGGATTTAATATGTCATTCCTGATTGATTGATTAATTGATTGATTGATTGATTGGATAGGATGAAGCCTGTATGAGCAAGTGGATATCCTTTGTATTTATGGAAGGCTAGAGAAAATCATCATCATAAAACACCAATTCCTCCATAGTGAACTTGGACAAATTAATACCTGCAGTATAAAATAATATTTTGATCCTATATTAGTGTGTTGTTTCAAAAAGGGGGTGAAATTGGTCGTGTTTCTTTGGTGTACACGGATGAGAACAGCGTCGTGTCTTTTTAAGTGCTTTAAAATCGCTTTAACGCGCAGAAATTACTTCAGTGTCTTTTTTTTATTATTATTGTTATTATTTTTTGGGGTAATCTCATATATGCGCGTTGTGTGCGCGTGGTTGACGCATTGGAGTGCACCGAGATTTTTTCCGCCTTACTGTTGGTGAAGTCCTGAAAGGTCTGACCAATCAGATTCCTCCTTTGTGGTTTGTCCCAGTAACATGGCGGCGCACAGGGGACGACAGGGAACGACGTTGTGGAAATAAATATGAAGAGACTGACATTTTTTTAAGAAAACGTTAAGGTCGAAAGCGTTGTGAAAAGATGCTGGTGGCGTTGTATTTGCGGCGAACTGTATGCCAGGAGAGCCTGAAGTCGGCGCTGAGGAGCCGAAGAGCCTACAGCAAGGTTAAATTTATAAAAACTCATTTGTTTTGATTTTCACTTCCGTGTTTGATATACGTTTATATTCGTTATTCTTTATCCATCTTTTTTTCCTGTTCTGCGCATATTAGGTGCCTCTGGAGCAGTTATCATTCAGATAATGAGGTTACTATTCCAAAAATGTAAACATGAGCAGGAAATACCATATATGTACATGTTCAGAATAATGGACTGTTCCTTAGTTTAAGATGTTCTAGGGTTCCTCCTGACCAGGAAGAGTCCAAATGGCTTCAGTACTTCATGAGAGGTTGACGTGATGATCCTCTTTCAGGTGACAGTTCCCTGCAGGTTTCATCAGTAAGGATACAGGACTAGAACTCATACACTTCTGGAACATGTGGATTTAAAGCCATTGAGATGATTAAAACTCCCTACAGTGCAGTGATGACCTGTGCATCCACCCTTTTATTTATTCTTTTTTTTTTTTTTTTTAAACATTTTTTCTCACTGGTGGAATTGGGCATCATGTCTCATGTCAAGGCACCTGACAGAGTTCATTAGCACCATGCACCAAACGAGGATAAAGTTTATGACGGAGCAGAAAATGCTCACATGTGCACTTCTGTGTAGGCTTTGGCAAAAGGATGTCAGCATGGGGTCAGAAATGACTTGTCTGTGGTGATTGTATGCGAGTGTACAGCCGAATGTATAGCTTTGTACACTCCTGAGTCAAAGAAATCACCATTATAATATATTATATTCATTGTGAAACAATTGATCACAAGTTGGGAGATTTGGGCGCTTACCATGTGCTGGAAGAACCACCTCCTGCCCCCCCCCCCCACACACACACACACCCCTTTTGTCCCTCCATGTTTACATCTGATTTGCTTTCCCCCATTTTACTCTTGCTTAAAAAGAGACAGCCCTATTTTAGTTCTCTTTTTGTTTATTTTTCTCCTCTTCCTGTAGTTGTTGAAGGCTTTTCTTAAAATTCATGCCACCAATCTCACAGGGTGTACAAACCTTTACACTTTTTTCCCAACTCATGTTTCGACTCTGGCGAGCTGAGTTAAGAGTCGGTGACACGCTGGTGATTTTCAGTGTCATGTGACCAACAAGGCCAGAGCATCATGTCTCTATAACCACTACAGTTAGTGACTCGTACTTCGTTTACACACACACACACACACACACACACACTATCTAATCACAGGATTACACTGAGTTTAGTGTTATAGCACAGCACTGTTTAATTCTTGATCCTGATTGGTCAGAAATTGTTCACAAATAAGATTGCTGTTCTTTCCTCAAAAAAATAATAAAAATGGCAGGATATGCTGTATAAAATAATAATAATAATAATAATAATAATAATGCTTTCTGATCCAAGGAAACACTAGTGATGAAACATACACACACATGCACGCTCTGCTGTACATGGTGTGGAAGGAAATAAGGATAAGAGTCAGAGCTGCTTCATGAACATCATCAAAGTACGAATGAAGCGGCTGTGATGTTCATGTGCTTTTGGGAATCAGGACACAGCCCAAATTTATTGTTCTGTTATTTTTTTTTTTTTCCTCAGTCTGGTCATAAAAGATCATAAATCTGTTTGGAGTGTGTTCATAAAATGTGTGTGTGTTGGTAAAGAGTGCCCATGTTAGTCCTCATTATATCAATATTATACCGTATTATTCATTTTTCAAATTATTTTAAGCTGATTTGTGGTGTGTGTGTGTGTGTGTGTGCTGCAGCTTCAGCCCGCCGCCGGACGATCAGAGCGACTTCGACTCTTTGAGGCCTTTTCAATCAGGCCAGACCAGAAAAGGGTGGAGCCTGGACGAGAGCTCAGCATTCGATTGGCTGATGGCAGAACAGTGAAAGGCATGTCAGGGGTCACGACCCCACTGCAGATTGCTCAGCGCACACGGTGAGTCTACACACACTGATTTTTACCAAGATTGCCAGTTTAGAGTGAAAAGGGTCGAAGCTTAATTGTGACTCATTCTGCAGGGATAAAGGAGCCATCGTGAGCAGGGTGAGTGGTGCATTGTGGGAGTTATCTCGCCCCCTAGAGACTGACTGTGAGCTGGAGCTGCTCAACTTCGATTCCTTGGAGGGACGACAGGTGTGTGTGTGTGTGTGAGAGAGAGAGCGAGCGAGCAAGTGAGTGAGAGATTTATAATAATAATAATAAATTGTTGTGTGTGTAGGTGGTATGGAGGACAGGTGCATGTGTGTTAGCGAGTGTGATGGAATCCCAGTTTGGTGCTCAGGTGTGTCGTGAAGGAGTTTCAGACACTGGACTGTTTTGTGATTACAAACTGGACAATAGGTACACACACACACACACACACAGAGAGAGGTACGGTCACACATGAGCAGGGAGACACCAGAGATTATTTTTTTTATTCTCATTTTATCTTAATTTATTAGTCGAACATTTATTCTGCACAATATTTATCTTTTTTTTTTATTATAATCATTTTTATTACATGATTAGTGTTTCCCGAGTGCCGCGACTATTAACCTGGAGGCCACAGGATCGAGTCTGGTTTAATGCACAGCCGTCCATGCTAATTGGCTGAGCCCCCGAGGAGGGTGGTACGGCATACGCTGACTTCCCTGTCACTCACAGTGATCACCAGCCAGTCTGGAGCCAGAGTCCAGAGCCCCTTCGTATGAGAGGGGGAATGGCGCTTGGTGCCGCAGGGTGGCTAGCATCGCATGTCATGGAGGGGGCGTGTGCATGCTTTCGCTCCTCCCTGGATGGTGGTGGTGTGATGGGGAAGGCAATATCTGATGGGTAGGAATTGGGCACGACTATATTGGGGAGAAAATTTGGGGGGTGGGATTAGTTTGCTGTATTTTTTATATACATAATAGTTTTAATTTATTTATATTTTTATATTTTATGCATTGTTTATTTAATTTTCTATATGTGTGTATTTGTGGGTGAATATTAATTATTTTGATATTTTAATATTTAGTTTTTACTTTCTAGCATTGCACTATTTATGTATTAGCATAATGAGAATTTTTTATTATTACTTATTTATTTTTAATCCTGACTCATTTTAATTTCTTAATAAAGATAAATGTGTACCAAGATCAGTCTCGGGTTCTGTAGATTAAAATCAGATTTTAGGATTTCTCTCGTGTGAAATTTGACCTACATGGCGACAGTAACTGTGTGTATTTTAGTTCGGTGTGTTTAGAGGAGGTGGCGAGGAAGTGTGTGGAAACAGCGGCGTTAAAACTCCCCATCGCCACAACGCCACTGAGTGTGCAGCAACTCCGACAGCTCTTCCAGGTCAGCTACCAGTCATGACCTTTCACCTTTCACCCTGCTGCATGCTGTGACACTGAGCGTGATGTAATATTTGTGGTAGGATGATGACGTGAGGCTGAAGTGCGCTGTGGACGGTCTGATGCTTGGAGACGCCATCAGTGTATACCGGTGTGGATCTATCACACACACACACACACACACACACACACACACAAGCACGAAAGTGTCTCAGATGTTGAGTGACTTTGGAATAAACGTAACTGGTGTCACATCACCAGTATTAACTGACACCACCAGAGGCTCCGCCCACTCACTCACTCCTCTATTCTCTAAAATGTGAGATTATAGATGCTGTGCTGTGGTCTGGCCACTAGGTGTCAGTATTGAGCTCTAAGAACTACTTATCAGTGTGGGTCATTTCTCAAACCTGTGTGTGTGTGTGTGTGTGTGTGTGTGTGTAGGTTCGGAGAGTGTGTAGGTGTGTGCTCCGGCCCCCTCCTCCCCCACACACACTTCCTGCGCAACTTTAAGATGCTGCAGGTGAGTCTCCGAGAAGCCTTCAGGGTCCTAAACTCCACTCTTCTTAATTACATTCTGAGTACTCGTACCGTACGCGCAGGTCTCTCCCGTCACCTTATCGCCCTGTCCCGACGAATCCGGAGTGCTGAGGATGATGGGAGTCTCGTTTCCCGGTGAGAGAGAGCGAGAGCAGTGGGAGCACGAACAGGAGGAGGCGAAGAAACGAGATCACCGGCGCATCGGGAAGGTTGGATCACGTCGTTATAAAATGTTGAGGGGGCGTGTGGGTGGGAGAGGTGGTGCTCATGCTGTTGATTGTGTGGGGTTAATTGTTTGTTTATTTATTTTTTATGAATAAATCAGGATCAGGAGCTGTTCTTCTTTAACAACGTCAGTCCGGGAAGCTGCTTCTTCCTGCCCAAAGGAGCTCATATATACAACACACTCACTGAGTTTATAAAGGTAACAGCCTCCGTTTATTTATTTAAATACAGAGATCCCTCGCTACTTCACGCTTCAGTCATCGAAAAATGAAAAAATAGGGGAAAAGTTAAGGGGAATGCCGTGATGGGTCGCTACCGACTCTGGTTTGGGACTCGGGTTGACTCGACTCTGAAATCGCAAGCTGATTGGTCGAGACGAATTTCCCAGCATTCGCATAACTCCGTAAACCGAAGAAGAAGCGGAAGTCAATCGGCAAAGTGAGTTGAGCCGAAGTAAAATTACGTTAAAATGTTCTAAAAACACATTTCTTACACTTTGTTTCTATCTATGTACAATTACACGTATGTATTTTATATTATTTATATTTTATGTACATCTTATGCATTGTTTTTGAATGTTTA
>JAQNCB010000001.1:78074546-78086971 GCA_030068295.1 Euristhmus nudiceps
CCGTCTCCCGCTTGGTCTGCGTGTGGATACTCTGCCATCCCCGTGACATCTATGTACAATTACACATATGTATTTTATATTATTTATATTTTATTTACATCTTGTGTTGTTTTTGATATTATATACATCAATCGGGGGGGGTTTGATCCTACTTCGCGGAAATTCGGTCTTTGCGGGGGGTCTCGACCCCCCACTAACCGTGAAAAGTGAGGGATCACTGTATTCATGTGTTGCGTTTATTTCACAAATGATTCAAATAGAGTAAACAGTCGAGTGAAGGTCAGTGCAAAAACGACTGGTGGTCCCCGGTTCACTAAACGGTGACATTATTATATTTCTCGCCACCTACCTCCTGTGGAAGGAATTGATGTCATCAAGGTTGCGGAAAATAGTCTCCTTGTGATGGTGGATTTCAGCCGGCGTGCTCTCCTTGTCGATATGCTTCAGGTGATGTGATGTAACAAAGTCCAGCTCCTTTATAAACTCCTCCTCAGTGGCAAGGAGCTCCTGGAGGAGTTGGCTTTTAATAGATGAAAAACAAAAACATGTTTACCAATGACCTGGAGCACGCTGAGGTTCAAGTTAATGACTGAGAGCTCAATCATGTCACGTGGAAGTGATGGAGAACTCACCACAGCTTCCTCTTGTACTCTCCCTCACTGACTTCCTCTCCTGCGGTCTCCGGAACTTCACCCGTCTCTGCAGAAATCTACAAAAACAACAACTTTTCCTGTTATTTTATCACCTATAGCATTAGTTGAGCATTGGTAGCATTCCCTCAGTGTTTCCCTGAGTGGACGAACTCCAGAGTTCAAGAGTTGAACATCTCACCACTGACCTTCAGCTTCTTGTCGAGGTACGCCGGTGACACCCAGCCTTGACGTGACGGCGTCGTTTTGGTGGGTTTGGTGCGCACCAGCCATTTGAGTGGATGAGCCGAGTCCAAGACCTCTACGTACTGCCCCTCCTTTAGAGCCATGCTGTCTTTACTCAGTCCCATGGGGTTATAGTCGGCCGTCGCCACGTAGATGTCAAACATCTGCACAGAAACACAAAGACACGCTGGTCAAACAAAAACAAGAATATGGTGCTGAAATACAATATTCTGTAGTATACAAACCTACATTCAATATGTTGGTTATTATCATCACAAATCATTACAAGTCTGTAAATATTAGTAAGTGTGTGTGTGTGTGTGTGTGTGTGTGTGTGTTACCTCTCCTCGGGCATCGCCCTCATCGGATTCTGAGGAAGAGTCGGCGATCAGTGAAGCAGGACGCGAACGGCCGTGGTAGGGAGATGGAGACGGCGTCTTACTCTCATCATCACTATCAGCTCCCGGCACACGTAATGAGGCTGAAAGAAAGAAAACACACACACACACACACACACACACACACAGACTGTGAGATTAAATATCTTTATTTTATTAATTTAATATAACCTCGATTGCAGACTACAATTGAGTTAATTCAAAATTTATTTTGCACACACACACACACACACAGAACACATCAATCAGCGTGATAAAGAACCTCCCTCACTCCTCAGAAAGAGAAGAGAGCGAGAGGGCACTCATGTAAAAGCTAAGAGAGTCTGTATGAGAGTATATGTGAGAGAGGAAGTGAGAGAACAGTAGGGAGAGCACAAGTGTGTGTGATGTAACGAGAGCATACATGAGAGAAATAGAAAGAATGTGTTTGGGTGTGTGAGTGAAAGAGAGCAAGGAATAGCGGTGCATGTATGAAAGAGAGAGGCAGAGAGAGCGAGAGAGTGCATATCTGAAAGAAAGCACGTGCATGTATACAAAAGCTCACGAGAGGGAGAGAACATGCATGCATGAGGGAGAGAGAGCATGTGAGAGAGAGAGAGAGCATGCATGAGGGAGAGAGAGCATGTGAGAAAGAGAGAGAGCATGTGAGAAAGAGAGAGAGCATGTGAGAAAGAGAGAGAGAGCATGTGAGAGTACATACATGAGGAAGACAGCATCTTTGAGAGGGTGAGAGAGAATGAGCATGTATGAGAGAGATAGTGTGAGAAAGAAAGAGAACGTGCAAGAGAGCACATGTATATGAGAGATCATGAGAAAAAGAAAGTACATGCATGAGAGAGAAACAGAGCAAGTATTTCAGAGAGAGAGTGTGCCAGAGACAGAGCACATGTACATATGAGAGAGAGAGAGAGAGAGCAAAGGAGTGCATGTATGAGAGAGAGAGAGATTGAAAAGACAAACTAAACTGTCACTAAATCTCCAATCAACTCTGAAATCAGTAAGGTGAGCTTGAAGAAATATTTTTGTTACTTGTCAAACCAACAATGGAGCCTTGAGCTGTAAAGGATCAGAGAGGGATGAATAGAAATGGAGAGAGTGTTTGGAGCCGGGTGAAAAACAAAACACAGAAATAAAAGAATAAGACTCTGCAGATTGATTTGGGCTTTGGATACATACTGGTCACTTTGGGCCATGTTTTCATCCACTGGAGCACTTGATGGTTCTGTAAGCTGTCTGAATAACAAATCAATTTCAATGAGTGTGTGGAACCATGGAGACGTGAAGGTGTGGCGTTGGGGGGTGGGGTGGGGTGGGGTGGGGCGGGATTAAGGGAACGAAGGGAGGAGTGAGGACAAGATAGAAAAACAACTATTCACACTGATGATATAATAATAATAAAAATAATAATAATAATAATTCATTCATTCATTTTCTGAACCACTTAATCCTAATTAGGGCTGCCGGGAGCCTGGCGCCCATCTTAACAGACTCCGGGTGAGGGCGTGGTATGCCCTGGACAGCTCGCCAGGCCATCACAGGGCCTAATAATAATAATAATAATAATAATAATAATAATAATAATAATAATAATAGGCGGTGTGGTGGTGTAGCGGTTAGCACGTCCGCCTCACAGCAAGAAGGTCCTGGGTTCGATTCCCAGCCTGGGTGCTTCTGTGTGGAGTTTGCATGTTCTCCCCGTGCTTGTGTGGGTTTCCTCCGGGTACTCCGGTTTCCTCCCACTGTCCAAAAACATGCACAGTAGACTGATTGGCTGTTCCAGATCTCCCTTAGGCATGTGTGTGTGTGTCGGCCCTGCAATGGCCTGGTGAGCTATCCAGGGTGTACCTTGCCCTCGCCCAGAGTCGGCTGAGATGGGCACCAGCCTCCCTGTGACTCTAATTAGGATCAAGTGGTTCAGACAATGAATGAATGAATGTTTTACCCATTTAACCCCACCCTTTTTACTCAGATGTACTTAACAGTAAAACCCAAGGATCTATGAAACCGTAAGGAAAAGCAATTACTTAATTACTGTCACATTCTCTACAAATCATTCCTATCACATTTACATTACAATAATTCACATTGGCATAATTAACACAAAACAACAATTAATCATCATCTTCCGCTTGATCCGGGGTTGGGTTGCGGGTGCAGCAGCCTAAGCTGTGAGGTCCAGACCTGCCACTTCCTCCAGCTCTTCTGGGGGACTCCGAGGCGTTCCCAGACCAGCCGAGAGACATAATTCCCTCCTTTGTGTTCTGGGTCGACCTCGGGGTCTCTTCCTGGTTGGACGTGTCCAAAACACCACACCAGGGAGGCGCTGCCTAATCAGATGCCCGAGCTGCCTCCTCTCAACGCACAGGCGCAACGGTTCTACTCCGAGCTTCTCTCGGATGGCCGAGCTTCTCACTCCAAGGGAGAGAGCCCCACCACCCTGCAAAGGAAGCTCATTTCAGCCACTTGTGCCCACGATCTTGTTCTTTCGGTCACTACCCGAAGCATGTGACCGTAGGTGAGGGTTGGAACGGAGATCGACTGGTAAATTGAAAGCGTTGCCTTGCAGCTCAACTCCCTGTTCATCACGACAGACCGGTACAAGCTCCGCCTTACTGCAGAGATCTGCCTGTCCATCACCCGTTCCACCCTTCCCTCACTCGTGAACAAGAGCCCGAGATACTTGAACTCCTCCATTCCAGACCCAGAGGGTGCATTCCACCCTTTGCTGGCTGAGAACCACGGCGTCGGACTTGGAGGTGCTGATTCTCATCCTGGCTGCTCCGCAATACGCAAAAAGGAGAGACGAGATTCTATGGCCACCAAAACAACCCAGACGAGATCCTATTCCCACCAAAACAGAACCCCTCAATGCTGCCGCTACACTGAGAAATTCTGTTCATAAAAATTATGAATAGAATCGGAGACAAAGGACAGCCTTGGGGGACTCCTACCCTCACCGGAAACGAAGTCGACCTCTTGTTACCAACGCAGACCAAACTCTGGCTCCGGTGATACAGAGACCTAATGGCTCGTAGCTACGGGTCAAGTATACAATTTAAAAACATTCTGAGCAGAAACTAAAATTAATTCTAATAGATTTTTATTTTATTGATTCTTAAATCTGATTAAATACCATAAATAGGTTTAAAGTATTTATTCTATATTCTGCACCATTATATTATTAGTAGTAGTATGATTATTATAATTATCATCAAAAATACCAGATTTTTTCCCTTGTGAAATTATCTGAAATATATTTATTTTTATTAAATTGCTTTGATATTATTACATAAAACAGCATGTCTTTATTAATAACGTTTTTCTTTTTTCTGTACACAGCTTCATTATAAAAAGTAAATATTTATTAAAATTATATAAGAACATAAAGAAATGTTGTAAAGGTGCGACAGTTGTGCTCTCTCACCTTGCGTGATTCTGGCAGACACCATCTCGGTGATCTGGGACGTGAGCTTCTGTAAGAAGTCGGCAGCATCCACCCCCGCCAGGAAGGGAAGCTTCGGCTCTCCTGAAAACAAAGTGAATTTCCAGTGAAAAAAATCAGTTGGTGAAACGTGCACCAAAATCCACCACATACAGAAACAAGGCAGGTTGCTGAGCAGCTTGTTTACAGTTTTGCCACCTCAAGTAAATTTGAACACCTGTTCATCATGTGTGAATCTACAGTGTGACATCACCAGCCTATCAGGAATTGGCTCAGACAAGAAGGAAGTACAGTGGGAACGAAAATAAATGGCAGGAAACATTAAACGTATCTACACTTAAAACACATTGGATTCTTCTTCTTTTCCTTTTTTTGGTGGTGAATTACTGCCACCACCTGGACTGGAGAGGAAGTGCAGGATCATGGTACTGAGCCTGATGGGAAATTGTGTTTCGTCTCGTTCGTATGCTGAATAATTTTTTCGTAAAATGAAGCGAAACGTTTGCATATCATTTCGTAAAATACATTTTTCTTGTACTGAAGCTTTCGTATCTCGAGGTTCCACTGTACTACATCTGCGATCGAGGTGGAGAAGTTTGAATTTAATCAACTCTCAGCTCGAATTTTATTTTGCTTGTACAATAATTTCCAAATCACTTTTTTCCCCCCAAATTGCTCTGACTTTGTTTGCCACTGTCCCAGAAGTACAATTCAACTAGTGCTCCTGTTCGCACTAACATTACTGCAGCTATAAAAAATTATTCTTAATAGCATTTATTTATCTCTCTTGAAGACAATAAGATGTAGCTAGCCTGTAGTTAACCGTAGCTAACTGCAAATGTAATCATCCCCCTATATTGTTATTTTCTAAACAGCAAATATGTAAGCAGATTTGTTTAAATACCAATCACTTATGCGCGTCTTGTATAAATTGTTCCAAACAGAATCCGCCACCTTAGCATAAGCTAGCTTCCAGCTGCTCTTGTAACTGATCAGTAAGTGCAGTAAATGTGTAATAAATACTCCCCTCACCTTTGCCTTCTTCCTCTGGTGGGCTGATTGTAATCCCACAAATCCTGGAAATGAACACAACACAAAAGCTCCTAGTAACCTTAAACCAGATTGCATTCTAAAAGGACGATCAGTCGTTCAGGGGCTTACTCCGGCATAACGACGCTCGGCTGCCCCTTTGGCAAAGCCGTCGAGCCCTGGTCCACGTTGAGACGGGCGGTGTTAACGGCCTGGCCGGCACGGTTGCTGGCGATGCAGGTGTAAGTTCCGCCGTGCTCCTTCCCTACGTCCATCAGGATCAGACTATGCTGGGAGCCAGAGCTGGCGATCTTGTATCCAGGCGTGTCGAATTTAATCCATAAAACCTCTTTCAGCTCTTCTTCCTTCAGCCAGTTCACGCAGGGATTCGGAGAGCCTGCAGACGTGAAGAGAAAAGCCAACAAACACTTCAATATCAAGTGGTATGACATTAAAAACCTGCACACATCATCACCAATGGTACTCCTCATAGTACCTTCTCGTCTCTAGCCCTAACCCTTCTCTTTATTTTCTTCTAGACGACTTCTCCTTTCTTATTTTTCTTCCGTGCTGCTTGGACCCCGGGAATCGCTGCTTGCAGCTATATTTATTTATTTATCTATTTTTCTTCTCATCCAGTTTCGGAGATATTGACCTCATACCCACTTCATCTCATCCAACCTGCATAGAAACAGTGTTCCTGTATATAACTCCTGGAATCTCGCACTTATTCTAGTGCTTTTTTTTTTTTTTTTTGGATGCCCGCCAGCTCCTCCCACCCCATTAAAATTAATGCCGCTTAGGAATCCAAGTGTTCATCAGACAGCCATCAAACTTCACATGGAAGCTCAAGCCAATCCAATCAACACATCCATTAGTCATGACCTGCACTTCTCTTTTCCCCACTTTTCATCCCTCACTTTTCTTCCCATTGGCTTCCATTCATTTTTAGCAGTTTTGGAATCCAAGTGTTCCTATTCATTCACGCTTCATCAGAGATCCACCAAAGCTAAAATTGTCAATCAATCATACTTCATATTTTCTTGGAAAAAAACAAGGAAAACACTTTGCTCGAGCATTGTATAAAAGCTAGTACAGAATACAGCACCTTCCACTTTGACAGACAGTGTGATGCTTGATCCTCGTTTCACCGTCCGGTTGCAGAACTTCTCCAGAAAACGTGGCGGTACCAGAGGTTCTTTGGAGTCTGTGAGGTTCAAACAATACCAGAAACAAAAAAACCCCCAAAAAATTTACATTCAAATACACTTGTATTATCATTTAACTTATTATTACTGGTTTGTATTACTGCTGCAAGGCACACAGTTCTACTCACACACCTTTCATCTTCTCAGTCTCAGGTATGCGATTGCCTGGACCTGGAATCAGGAAATCACACACAAGACAAACATCAAATTTCTTCAAGTGAAAAGCATTTCTAGGATGTTCCAAATTCAATCCCTTAAATCAATTACAGGCTTCGCGTACCAAGCACGACCATGCGAGCGGAAGAGTAGGCGGCTCCAGCTGCATTGCTGATGTAGGCAGAATACTCGCCACTATCTTCACTCTTCACCTCCCCGATCTCCAGACTGTACACGTCTCTCTCTGTCGACAGTAAAAGTCGGTCTGATGGTGACAGTGCCACACCGTCCTTGAACCAGTAGACTTTTGGTGTGGGAAATCCTTCAAACAAACAAACAAGTTAAAATCATGCGGATCAAATCCAAGCCTGAAGGTTGACGGTGTTCCCAAGAACTCAACATGTCTGACCTTTGACTCTGATGCTCATCTTGGCACTGGGTGCTCCAGGACTGAGATAGAGATCATGCAACTCGTCCACTACTTGAGGAAGCTGCTCATCCTCTACCACAGATTCAAACGCTTCCGTGTCTCTGTGCTCAGAACTGTGTGGCACAAAGAGTTAAGATTGATGCACTACATAGCCACAGATATACTATAGCACATTCTAGAATTTGTTTGTCAACATTCAGATAATGCTTATGAACGTCACTAATACCCTATTCGTTCATTCATTCATTTTCTAAGCTCCTTAATTCTAATTATGGTCACGGGGAGGCTGGTGCCCATGTCAGCCGACTCTGTGCAAGGGCAGAGTACACCCTGGACAGCTCGCCAGGCAATCGCCGGGCCAACGTTCACACAGCCATTCACACTTTCCACCCACCCGGCGGAGAGACAGACTTCTTTAGTATTGAAGCAGGAGTACTGCAAGGTGACATGCTGGCCCCATTTCTATTTATAATCGTGTTCGATTATATCCTGCATGTACACCTGGGGGTGATTTGGAGCAGCCAATTAGCCGAATGTGCATGTCCTTGGACTGTACGAGGAAACTGGAGTACCTGGAGGAAACCCACACAACCACGAGGAAGACATACAAACTCCACACAGAAACGCCCAGGCTGGGAATCGAACCCAGGTCTTCTGGCTGTGAGGCGGATGTGCTAACACCTACGCCACCGTCCCACCCCCAATATTATATTCCTACATTTAATTTATTAAATACTTATGATTTAAGACATTGAATTCCAAACCCACCATACTGAATTCAAATCAAGTTCATATTTTAAGGCTTTGGATTTACCTTGAGACGTAATCCTTAGCGCTAATATATGACGAGGTTTCTGTGGCGTCAGCTGCCGTGTCGTAGTCAGAGCTGCAAGAGACTGTCAACACAATCTTCATAAATAAATGTGTTGTAAAGCAGGGACATTGTGTATTAATTTTCTCCATAAAACTGCAGATAGTTTAGGATATTACGTGGGATGGGAAGGTGAATCTCTTTAGGAAGTATATACAGAAACAGAGGGATACATAAAGGTCTTCCTGAACACCTGCATGAGCCTACATTTACATCTAAATGGCTTGATCAGTCAGAGTTCTCCTTAAGTTACATAAACATCCATATTCAAGTAGCATAGGTCTAAAGACTTTTAGATTTCTATGAATACCTAGGCTCATGTCTACGGCTTTACAGGATCTCCTAGATCTAAACGCAATTAGATTTTTTACGCAGGTTCCAGATTACATTCAAAGTTGCTCATACATCTTCAGTGATAAATCCAACATTAAAAATCTGATGAGGAAAGGAGTAAAATCGCATTGGATGCATTTTAGCATTAATAAAAATCCACACAAAACTAATAATTCAGTTTGAATGTGTAAAGTACATCAACCTTAAAACCACATTACATGCCGTTAAGTCCAAGATAACCATGTTGGCAATTAGGACTATTGACAATTTTAGCTATTCTTGGCAGTGAAATTCTACCACTCTATGGAATCCCTGATAAAGTCATCAAGGAAATGAGATCGTTATATACGAACACCAAAGGTGCCACCATCTCAACGGGCAAGAGACAGACTTCTTTAGTATTGAAGCAGGAGTACTGCAAGGGTGACATGTTGGCCCCATTTCTATTTATAATCGTGTTAGATTATATCCTGCATGTACACCTTGACCAGCACAATGAGAAGGGACTCCGATTACACCCCAGATGAAGTCGGAGACATCCTTTGACCAAATTCTCAAACCTAGACTATGCAGATAATTGCGGCAGAAAATGTCAGAGAATTTGTCCTCCGTGTCCTTGAAACATCAGCTTCACTTGTTGGGCACGATTGTAATGACATCAAGACTAAGTACATCTCTAAATCTTCGGCCCCTTCAGCAACAAAAATCCTCGTATGGGAAGAACATCAAGCATGTCGATGACTTCAAAAACCTGGGTTCCTTCATAACGGACTCTTATAAGGAATTCAAGGTCCGAAAGGCACTCGGTCTGGCAAGCATGCAATGCACTTGACATAATATGGTGTGCCAACCTCAACAGCAATTTGAAGATAGACCTGTTCAGATCAGCGGTTGAACCCATCCGCTTATACAGAGCTGAAACATGGACCCTGACACAGAACCTGTACCAATCTTCTACGTCATGTACAGAACATACACTGGTTCACTCCTGCCACACTGGAAGAGATCTAGGGGCAGTTACCGCCCGCTACCATAAGGCTACGGCAGAGGACATCGCTGTTTGCAAAGTACTGCTACCGAGCTAAAGGAACGGCTATTGCTCACCTACTCATTTGTAGACCAAGCCACTGCCCAACGAGATCAAGTAAACATACCTTCCCCAGTAGACTTTTCAAGGACACTGGGATAGGAGGACGAGAGTGTTACGATGGCTAACAAGGAGGTGTGGAGGGAAGTTGTTAAAGGAGTCTTGGCAGAAGCCGAACTATGATGATGATGATGATTAGCATTGAAAGTTATGCAATACAACACTACGTGATATAACTGATTGATTTTGATGATGTAGCTACAAATTATGTTTTACTTTTCAGATGCAACTTTGAGAAATAAATGCCTGATAATCAAGAGGTGTGAAGACAAGCTTTTGTAAAGAAAAAAAGACAAGCAAGATAAAAAAAAAAGATAAACTGGGATGTACAGGTAAAAGAATGCAAGTTGGCAGGCTAGCCATTAAGCTATTCCAGTCTTGGGTGGAGGCCACTTTCTTTAATTAGTCGACTCACTTTCCACCTTAAGCTCCACTTTGCTGGAAGCAATACCGCTGTCATTCTCAGCCACGCATCGGTACACGCCCATGTCGGACGGCCGTGCAGTCGTAATGATCAGCTGATGGCAGCCCTCCTGGTCTTCGTTGATCATATAATGGTCATCTTCCTGGAGCACTTTCCCGTCTTTGAACCACCGGATGCTAGGAGAGGGTTTGCCAATGATCACGCAGTCAAAGCTGACCGGGTATCCCTCTGGAACTTCCTGGTTTTGGAGCTGCGTCAAGAAGACTGGGGCTGCTGTGAGCCCAGAGAACACATGACAGAACATTGCAGAGCATCACTGGAGCATAGCAACTCAAACCATTTCATGCAAATGACTACTGTACAAGCCCTGGAGAACCCTCCATCCTGCAGATTTTAGTGTTTTCCCTTCATCTATCAGTCATTTTTTTTTACTCCTTGAGATGCCGTGCCAGAAGCCAAGCATACACTAAAATGTGCAGGAAGGGGCCCCATATTGAGAACCTGTGCTGTTGAGCATTCAGAGAATTTCAAAATGTTGGAAGTCAAACTAGAAGCATTCCATCAGACTCACACAGAAAAGGTTCAAATCTACAAAGCTTCAATAAACTACATCATGGTGCAAGTTCAAGCAGAAAAAAACTAAATCAGCCATACCAGGTGGTGCCGAAGTAAAAACTGGCTTTTCTTGAGTTGGGGTTTGGGACCCATCCCTGTTGAATCCCATCTTCTTGATGCGAAGCTCTATCTTGGATCCAGTTTCAATAATTGCTGTGTCTATAGGCACGCCTTGCTCAGTAAACATCTCATGGAATCTCTGAGAAGCAACCTGAGCTTCACTGCGGGTGTCAAAACGGATGTAGATGTAGCTGTCGTCTTCGCGATAGGAATGTGGATCCGGTGGCTGCAGGTCCCCCTCGTCTGCACTCACGAAAGGTTCCTCCTCCACCTTTGGAGGAAGACGTGTATGAAGGAGCTTCTGGAGCCTTCTGCTGGCCTGTCGTAAAGACTCATCCATCTCGCTGCCGGAGCTCTCAGGCTCGCTGTCCGCACTGTAACCGAGAGTTAATGGACGACGTCCTGATGACTCTCGCCCAGAGCCAACGATGACTTTTCCGCTGTGGGATGCAATGCCAAACTTATTTGTGACCTCACAAGTGTATACTCCACTGTCGCTAGCTGTGGCTGCAGGCACAATCAGAGAGCAAGTCCCATCATTGTATATGTCGATGTGGTGATGTTTCCCATCGACCAATGGTTTTCCATCCTTCAGCCAGCGAACTTTGTCTGGCTTGCCGTCTGCAATACAATCCAGATGAATGGTTGCATTTGGTTCCTTGTTCTGGTCCTTAAAGACATCTTTAAAGATAGGTCGCATGTCCTTTCTGGCTTTGTAGCCTTTGAAGGCAGCTTGAATTTTGATGGCAGCCTCCTGCAGCGCGTCCGTATCGTCACCTTCAGCGAGTTCGACAGGTGGTGCCGCCGCAGGCTGCGAAACTGCCTTCTCAGTCATTTGAAAATGTTCATAAAGCTTCTGAGATGCAATGGTTTCACTTTCGCTGCTCATGGTGCTCATGACAGAAGCTTTGCTGCTCTTTTTAAGGTAAGCCACCAGACTTGAAGTTCCAGATGTGGACTCGTCTTCAGAACTGGTATACAGATTGAGCTCCGTTTTGATTTCGATGGGCTTGTCTTTCTTTGTGGTCTGCGCTTTCTCTACAGCTGGAGCCTTCTGCTCTTGCATCTTCTCTTTACCGTCATCTTCTGGGAGCTCGGATATCGAGTCCAGTGTAGGTTCCCTGCTCATCCTGCGCTTCTTGGCCAGAGCATCCCATAAAACATGCAGATCCCCCTCCGAGGCAGCCTCAGGGGGCAAGCCAGGCTGGTCGCCCTCCTCAGACTGAGATCTCACAGAGTGATCTCCTGTAATCAGAGTTATGAAGCAAAGTTTCTGTTACAGATAATTACACATTGTGAAATGAATTATTACCTCCGCCAGCAGAGGTTATGGAATCATCGGAGTTTGTTTGTCTGTCTGTATGTCTGTCTGTCTGTCTGTCTGTCTGTCTGTCTGTTAACAGCATAACTCAAAAAGTTATGGACGGATTTTCACCA
>JAQNCB010000001.1:78119961-78131176 GCA_030068295.1 Euristhmus nudiceps
CAAATACATTTGAATCATTCAATATACCGAACCTAACCGTTACTACCTGTACATGAAGGAGATAATAGAACATAATTTAAAAAAGAAAAAAAAAAGTAATTCGAAAATGTGGAACCTTACCTTTCGAGTGAGGCGATGTCCGAAAGCGAAAGTGGCAAGGAGGAGGAGCGCAAAGAAAATAATAAAAACGGCAGAAAATAAATTGCAGGAAACATTAACACTGAAGCTTATTTACACTTAAAATTAATTTTTCTTTTTTCAGTTTCTAATTTTCATCAGATTCTTCTTCCGTTTTTTCGGATCGGACTGAACAATATCGAATGCCGAAACAAAATGCCTGTACTGTACTGGCGGGATACCAACAAACACGCGACTGATGCTTGATGAGAACGATTCGGCCAATAGGAGGGCAGGATCATGGTACTGAGCATGATGGGAAAGATTCTGACCAATAGGAGAGCAGTATCATGGTACTGAGCATGATGGGAAAGATTCTGAACAATAGGGCGGCCAGGGCGTGTTTATGGCGCGAATTTTAAAATTTTCTGCGAGCGGTTTTGTTTCATTTCTTTTGTGTGCTGAATAATTTTACGTAAAATGAAGCGAAAAAATCTTCGCATATCGTTTCATAAAATTACATTTTCATGGACTGAAGCTTTCGTATCTCGAGGTTGCACTGTATTTGTTAGAGACCCTGGAGACTAAAAGATTGTTGAAATACTGTACTTTGCACTTGCAGAGTCGCTTTACACACTTTCCCTTCAGCATCCACACTGATTTCACCCACGTCCTCCAGAGTGACCGCAGTGATCGTGAGCGAATGACTGGTGCCTCCGTGAGCGATCTTGAATTTGGGTCCAGCGCTGACAGGCACGTTATTATACATCCACCTCACGCTGGTGTCTGCAGGAGTGACGGAGCACTTAAAGATCGCATCCTTGCCTTCATTTGCCACGACATTGTTCAATTTGGACAGGAACTTCACCAAACGTGGGGCTATAACAGAACAAACAGCAACGTCTCTGTGCATACTTCTGCACCATAGAAAAAATTTGCACAATTCATTTAAAGGTTCGGCATAGAGTACATGGAGTACACGGAAAAACTCAGGAATCTGCAGGGCTCCGGAGGCTTTGCTCACCTTTAGTGGAAATCTTGGCAGATGTCTTGTCATCTTTGCATTCACAAGTGTACTCGCCTTCATCTTCCTGCGCTACAGAAGACACCGTCAGTAAACGTTGGGCTCCGTCAGCGCGGATGACGTTTCTCCCTCCGGGTCTGATTTCTTTGCCGTTGTGTCTCCAGAGGACATCCCCTGAAGCTTTGTTCAGCTGGCAGGACAGAGTCATGGTACTGCCCAGGACAACAGATACGGTCTCCAACCCAACCACAAACTTTAACGGAGACTCTGGAGGAAGGAAACCCATGCAAAAAAAAAAAAAATTACTTGGAAGAAACCCAACAGGCATAAAAGCCTGCCACTGCTCCGTACCTTTTATCTGAACCTGGAATTCCATTTTGTCCTCGGCTGTACGACATGTATAAGTGCCTCTGTCCTTCGCTTCAGAAGACTTGACAATAAGGACACGAGTTAACCCTTCTCTCTTCATCTCGTACTTATTTCCCTCCTTCACCTGGACACCGTCCCGGAACCAACTAACGTTAGCATGTTCTGTCGTAACCACAGCAGTCAGGGTAACGTTCTCAGCTTCTTGTACGGCTATAGTTTCTATCATAGCGGATTTCTTTTGGAATTTAGCAGAAAGATCTATTTAAAAAAAACAAAGCCAAGAGGATTTTTAAGTGAACAGGAAGTGCAAAGCTTCTGCAAAATAGTTCAGTAACTTGCCGGTAATTCGTTAAAAGAAAAACAATAACACACCCGTCACATGAAGCTTAAAGAGCAGCTTGTCGTTTCCAACTTCACAGGTGTACTCTCCTGCATCCTTCTTCTCCACGCTGTCCAACACCAGGTGACGGATTTTGCCCTTCGCCTCCATGTGGACGGTCTTACTGGACATCAGCTGTTTGCCATCTTTATACCATTTCACCTCTGTTTTGGAGTCGGACACTTCACAGGTCAGAGTGGCTTTCTGAGAGGCTGAAACCTTCACCTCCTTCTGATACGAGTCCTTGTTGATGAACGTGGCTTGAGGTTCTGAATAGGAAATGAAGATCCCAAAGCACTGAAATACTGAAATGTTGGAGTACACCTTGACCAAAAATAAACACACAACTATTTGCATTCCTATCTTACGAAGGTCTCATTGATGGTGGACAAATTATAAATCTATCATTAAAAACACAACAGGAGTGTAGAGCAACAGTGTTCTTGCCCAGTTCCTGATGAGACTGCCCAGAATCCGAAATAACAACAACAAAAACCTAAACAACTAGCTAATGAGCTAGCAATACAGACTGAAGGAAATGAACACGCACATGACCTCCCAATACCAGAACCCACTATGAGAAAATTATAATATTCCCTGAAAATATCCAGCCCTAACCAAGAAACCCACCCAAAATATAATGAGGTGCACAACAGTACGCTGTAAACATGATTCCCGAAAAGTCTGGTTGAAATTATTTGACTGGTTGAGAGTCAGTTGAGGAATACAGGTAAGTGTGCTTAGCTAGCAGGCAACACGATAAAGCTACATAACAAAAAGGTATTTGTTTTGCAATAAAAATTAGAAAACGTTCTTTATATCAAAAGACATTCAATCTACGCTACTTGTCCTGTGTGCCATCCCCATACGGTGAACACTTTGGGTTGAAGGCGCATGAAACCAGAGGCGCATTTGAAAGGGTCCAAGGCGCGTGGTTTCCTTTTGTCAACTGGACTGGAATTTTGGTTGAAAACGTTTCACTATCTATTCAGGGAGTTTCATCAGTTCTAAAAACTCATGCAGGCAACCAGAATTTACACTCTGTATAAATTACTCCATGTATACTGTATACAGAGTATAAATTCTGGTTGCCTGCATGAGTTTTTAGAACTGAAGAAGCTAGAAGATAGGTAGCGAAACGTTTTCAACCAAAATTCCAGTCCGGTTGACAGAAGGAAACCACACGCCTTGAATACTATGACCTGGATGATCGAGAATCTTCAGACATGCAGTATATTACTATATAAGGGTTGCACTTGATGTTATAGAATGAGTCCAGTATCTATGTTTTATCATCTATAAATGACTCATGAATAAAAGCATGCAAAACTGCAAATATTTTACATACCAGTCACATGAAGCTTAAAGAGCAGCTTGTCGTTTCCAACTTCACAGGTGTACTCTCCTGCGTCCTTCTTCTCCACGCTGTCCAACACCAGGTGACGGATTTTGCCCTTCGCCTCCATGTGGACGGTCTTACTGGACATCAGCTGTTTGCCATCTTTATACCATTTCACCTCTGTTTTGGAGTCGGACACTTCACAGGTCAGAGTGGCTTTCTGAGAGGCTGAAACCTTCACCTCCTTCTGATACGAGTCCTTGTTGATGAACGTGGCTTGAGGTTCTAAAAGAACAAATAATAAAAGAGCAACTCAAATTAATTTATAAGCCCACCACACACGTGGAAGCATCAGTTTGCTTCTCCAATCCCAGGTCTGGGTTGATACATGGCATACCATGTGATAGTTAAGCATAGAGTCAGTGAAGCAAACGGTTTGTATGAATTGGCAACACCAAATTGTTGATGTGTAAAGAAATATCAGAAACTGGGTCGCAGGTTCGTCTGAGCAGTCACGAAAAATAACCAACAGCCCAGACACAGGTTCTTGTCCAGACTCTGCCGAGGATAGTCATCTGGCCATCTCCATTTTCTTAAAGGCAAACGTTGACTTAAAAAAATCAAAAATTGAATTAAAAACTTAACTGTTTTTTTTTTAGGGAATAGCTGCCTAACACATCCACATTGACAATATTCATTCATTCATTCATTCATTCATTTTCTAAGCAGCTTACTCCTTAGTAGGGTGGTGGGGAAGCTGGCGCCCATCTCATCCAACTTTTGGCGAGAGCAAGCTACACCCTGGACAGCTGGCCAGGCCATCGCTGGGCCAGCACAAATATAAACATTCACACTCACAGCTAAGGGAGATTTGGAATCACCAATCAGCCTACTGTGCATGTCTTTGGACTGTGGCAGGAAACAAGAGTACCTGGAGGAAACCCACACAAACTCGGGGAGAACACGCAAACACCACACAAACGACTGAGCCCGGGAATCGAACCCAGGCCGTCCTGCTGCGAGTTGGACGTGCTAACCACAACACCACCGTCCTGCCAAATGGACAATATTTTTAATTAAACAAACAACTCTTTCCCTATAAGGTAAAATTGGAGGAACAAAGACAGAGTCCTTTACCATATATGGAAGAGGACTTGAACTCTAGTGGGTGGGTGATGTTACATCTGCAGTGCACGATGAAAAAGTCAATGTAGGTACTACACTACAAGCTGCGGTAAGTGCATGTTTCAGTCCACTAAACCTTGCTTTGATGCATTCAGTGCTCATGCATGGTTAAGGTGACCAGGTTCCTTTAAGGCCTTGAAGAATAATAGACCAACGTACATCTAAAAGGGCAACGTAGATATTCGAGGATACATTACATACAATTCTAGGTTGCGTTATACAAGACGCTACCCTACACGGCTGCCTATTTTAGTTCAATAAATACAGTAAAACCAGTCCACCCAACCATGGTCCTGGGATTCCACCTGCCCTGGGCAGTTTTCTACTCCTTACTTTTGAAACAAATGCATCAAGTAACCAGCCAACTACAAAAAACACACAGCAGACACCCTTCTGTACCTGCCACCTGGATTTTAAAGAGCAGCTTGTCATTTCCAACTTCACAGGTGTACTCTCCTGCATCCTTCTTCTCCACGCTGTCCAACACCAGGTGACGGATTTTGCCCTTCGCCTCCATGTGGACGGTCTTACTGGACATCAGCTGTTTGCCATCTTTATACCATTTCACCTCTGTTTTGGAGTCGGACACTTCACAGGTCAGAGTGGCTTTCTGAGAGGCTGAAACCTTCACCTCCTTCTGATACGAGTCCTTGTTGATGAACGTGGCTTGAACTTGAGGTTCAACTGAGGCAGCTGTTAAAAACAGAAATCACTCCGTGTGATTTAAAACCATAGCTTATTAGAGTATATTCAAGCTTAATCATTAGAGCATCGCCACCCAATGGATACCAGAACTGTTGCCATGTTGACATACCGACCTGCTATAGAGTGAACCTGGACAAGCTGCAGCCGCGGCAAAGAAGGCTAAGGGTGTGCAAACACTTGTCCAAGACGTACACCTAGGGTAGTCGAGGGAAGGAAATGCCTCACTTCTCCCTTCGAGACCTCCAAGCAAAGTCGAGCAAGTCTAGCTACTGCCCATCTAGCCATTGCCTTTTCTGGACGCCAACTAATCCCACCCACTCAAGCGAAATTACTTTCCTAGACACGATCGCAAAGGACTCTGAGATTGCAGAATCAGATCTTGAGAATGCCATAACGGACCGGGGGTGTAGTACAAGGTTTTTTCAATCATCCTGACCGAAAGGGTCGAAAGATGATTATGAGAGAAGGTGGAATCAGTGTGTATGAGGATACCACCTACAGGCTCCATAACTATACAGGAGACCTTAATCTCCATGGTGGGATAGATAGAGAGCTTTTGAAGGGCATGACTGCAAGAAATAGCCTCCCAGATCTAAACCTAACTGAGAAGTATTACATTAACATCTCTTCATGATTTAAAGCCGTGAAGGTACAGCAGGTAAGGCACTACCATGTGCAGGACAGGGGTCCTCCAAAACCAGGGTTCAGAACTTGGGCATGTTTTGGGACATGCCCTCCTGGAACTTTTATAACAACACCCTCTGGTTGGACGCTGTTTGATGGACACCACAACCAATCCATGACAATTGGCTTGTGAAATTCTTGGGATACGCTAGGAAGATGTGTAGCCTTTAACTGGGGAAGGAAGGGTCTGGACTGACCTTATTGTTCTGCTGCCCCTGTGATTTCACCCACCCACACCCCCACACAAAACACCTTATTTTGTTGGGTTTGGGTACCACTACATAAAATCACCTAAAAATGTATGATACAACCCAAGTTAATAGCAGGAACTTTGTAGCTAGCTAATCGCTGGAGGACATCAATAGTTTTTCATGCAGGTACAGATTCCGTATACAGTTCAGATTTGATCTCGTACCCGTCACATGAAGCTTAAACACCAGCTTCTCATTTCCAAATTCACAGGTGTACTCTCCTGCATCCTTCTTCTCCACGCTGTCCAACACCAGATGACGGATTTTGCCCTTCGCCTCCATGTGGACGGTCTTACTGGACATCAGCTGTTTGCCATCTTTATACCATTTCACCTCTGTTTTGGAGTCGGACACTTCACAGGTCAGAGTGGCTTTCTGAGAGGCTGAAACCTTCACCTCCTTCTGATACGAGTCCTTGTTGATGAACGTGGCTTGGGTTTGAATTACTACTGGGGCAGCTGTTAAAGTGAAGACATTTGATTCATGTCACAGATATTCTCCAACATTGATTGCAAATGTAAAAGTAGATAGTGTTCTTAATCTAAGAAACAGATTATTAACTCAGATTGTATTCAAGGGTAAGGTGGTTCCAGTGGGGTTAAAGTGAAGGCTGATAATCTGATACAAGCTCTGGGTGACTGATAAAAAGGTCGGGTTCAAGCCCCAGTACCACCAAGCTGCAACCTTCGGGCATTTGAGCAATGCTCTTAACCCTCAACTTCTCGGCAATCTGCAGTTCTTTCATCATTAAGGATTGTCAGGAAACCAAACCTTTCAACTTGTGAAATTCCAATCTTACTTTTTTCTTCTTGAAGCCTTGGTAGAAACTCACAAAGCTGGCAAACCAATCAAGATTCGGAATAAAAACCCCTCAAATTTACCAGTAATTCTTTGTGCTCACTGCCATGTGGTTTTGTTTGTATTCATGACTAAACATTGTGTGGTGCGTTGCTACAGGATTGAAATATAATTACGAAGACATACAGTAGAATGTGTATCGCTCAACACCTTGTAGACTTCTTCCATAAACCGCAAGTCTTGTCAGAAATCAGCACATCAATGCTTTCACGTGACTTTACAATCAATTTCAAAAGATTGTATACAATGCAGGTTTTGTCGCAAGTAAAATGCTAATAATTTCTAGCAAGTACATTGAAAGAAACATGTTGGCTACCAATAACGTTATTAAAAAAAGTATGAAGGAAGAGTTATTTTCTGTACCTGCCACCTGGATTTTAAAGAGCAGCTTCTCATTTCCAACTTCACAGGTGTACTCTCCCGCGTCCTTCTTCTCCACGCTGTCCAACACCAGGTGACGGATTTTGCCCTTCGCCTCCATGTGGACGGTCTTACTGGACATCAGCTGTTTGCCATCTTTATACCATTTCACCTCTGTTTTGGAGTCGGACACTTCACAGGTCAGAGTGGCTTTCTGAGAGGCTGAAACCTTCACCTCCTTCTGATACGAGTCCTTGTTGATGAACGTGGCTTGGGTTTGAATTACTACTGGGGCAGCTGTTAAAATGAGGACATTGAATTCATTTTAAAGTTGGAATTTAGCCAACAAGGAATAACCCGTTTTCCATATATTGTTCAATAGTTAATGTAGCTATAAATTGATAAAAAGTACAAGTCTTTCAAGGAACATTTGGAATGGTTTATTTATTTTTGAGGTAATAGAAGAATAAAGCAGTGTTAGTAAAAATAATCTAATGTATATTGTGTATATTGCAGAGTGGTGGATTGTTTGGGAGATACTGCTTCATCATATCAGCCCACCTTCGATTCTTTTTTCAAAAACTGCACAGCACCAAGTGTTTCAGTCCATGTTTACAAAATAATAATAGCAAAGCAATGGAACTCCCCTGAACCATGTAAATTCAAGTTTGTTAATTACTTCTACACAAATTTAGTAAATAATTCACTCCTATCATGCAGTGTACCGTTTGTTCAGAGACAGAGACCCTGACGACTCTGTAACGACCATGACCTAGGTGAAACTAACACCTCTTAGGAAGGGTGAGTCCTGAACCACAGAGTATAAATTCTGGTTGCCTGCATGAGTTTTATTTTTTTTTTTTAGAACTGAAGAAGCTAGAAGATAGGTAGCGAAATGTCTTCAATCAAAATTCCAGTCCAGTTGACAGAAGGAAACCACACCCCTTGGATACTATGACCTGGATGACTGAGAATCTTCACAGACATGTTGGGTTTTTTTAGGTACCACTACATTAAATCACCAATAATACAGGTAAGCAGTAACTTCGTAGCTAGCTCATCTCAGAAGGACATCGACCGTTTTCATGCAGATACTGTACTTGCGAACAAATTCCGAAAGATTTGATCTCGTACCCGTCACATGAAGCTTAAAGAGCAGCTTGTCATTTCCAACTTCACAGGTGTACTCTCCTGCGTCCTTCTTCTCCACGCTGTCCAACACCAGGTGACGGATTTTGCCCTTCGCCTCCATGTGGACGGTCTTACTGGACATCAGCTGTTTGCCATCTTTATACCATTTCACCTCTGTTTTGGAGTCGGACACTTCACAGGTCAGAGTGGCTTTCTGAGAGGCTGAAACCTTCACCTCCTTCTGATACGAGTCCTTGTTGATGAACGTGGCTTGAGGTTCTACTGGGGCAGCTGTTAAAAACAGAGATGCTTATTTTCACTGCATGAGATTTAAAAAATTAGCTTAAACAAGATTCAACAGACCTTCTTCAAGATCTGTGAGTAGAAATGGCAATAAAATTAAATGATTAATCAGTGCCGCGCTTTAACGACCCTCCGGGAGTGCCGCTGTGGTGGTGCAGTGGTGTTCACGTCCACCTCGCAGCAAGAACATCCCAAGTTTGAGTCCCAGTCTGCATGTTTGCATGTTTTTCCCGTGCTTGCGTGGGTTTCCTCTGGGTACTCAGGTTTCCTCTGACAGTCCAAAGACGTGTACATTAGGCAGACTGGCTCTTCCAAATTGCCCCTAGATGCGAGTGTGAATAATTGTGTGTGTGTTGGCCCTGTGATGATCTGGCGAGCTGTTTGGGGTGTACCCCAGAGTCGGCTGAGATAGGCTCCAGCCTCCCAGTAACCCAAATAGGATTAAATGGTTCGGCAAACGTACGGACGGACACTCTGTAGAACTAGATGCCAGACGCTCATGCAACATATGGGGGCAACATCAACCCATGTATGCATGAGCTGCTTGATTGGCTAGTGTTTGCTGTGATTGACAGGAAAATAAGCACATCCGGCCCCCCAGGAGTACAGCCAATTTTGCATTCTTTTTCCCCCAGCCAAAGATGGCCATCACTTCATCTGGATTTAGTCTCACAATTTCCAAAGGATGGAGCAAACACTTTTCTGTTGCACCACTCGAGTACCCAACACAAAGCCATTATTAATCCAAGCATGAGGGAAGTATGTTTTTTTATTGTATATACTGTGAACTTCACCCTGAATTCTCTGGTGTAACTCATCCAGAGTTGTTGGTCGAGTCATGTACACTTTACTCTTGAGAAAACTCCACAAGAACAAAAATCACAAACGGACAACATGTGGTGATCTCGGGGGCGGGGGAACGTTACCGAATCTTGAGATCACATGGTTACCCAACGACTCTTGGATAGCCTCTGATGGTCGGCGTGCAGGGTGTGATGTCGCTCCATCCTGGTGAAACCAGGTTTTTTCAACGTGTGGAAAATTGTCCAGTTTTCAAAACTGGATGAGTTACACCAGAGAATTCAGGGTGAGGTTCACAGTATCCCAGCTGAGATGTTGCAGCGGTCGATGTGGAATCTCAACAGCAGATTTCAGGAATGTACGGTATTCATACAGGAGGACGCCACCTACAGGAAGTACTTTATAAACAATGAAAATTCCATCAAATATATTTCTTCACTCTTTTCAATCCACTTTTATTGGATTGGTCCCATTTTTTTGGGTCACCCTGTACCTCTCTCTCTCTCTATCTATCTATCTATCAAACATTGAAACTCATTCATACCCGTCACATGAAGCTTAAAGAGCAGCTTGTCGTTTCCAACTTCACAGGTGTACTCTCCTGCGTCCTTCTTCTCCACGCTGTCCAACACCAGGTGACGGATTTTGCCCTTCGCCTCCATGTGGACGGTCTTACTGGACATCAGCTGTTTGCCATCTTTATACCATTTCACCTCTGTTTTGGAGTCGGACACTTCACAGGTCAGAGTGGCTTTCTGAGAGGCTGAAACCTTCACCTCCTTCTGATACGAGTCCTTGTTGACGAAAGTCGCCCGAGTTTCTACAAGAACAACCATCACTTGACTGTCCATACTGATTTACATCACACCGAATTATCAAACGATCGCAGAAACCCCAGAGAATCTTTTATAAGTGGAGAAATAAACCCTGAAGAGCTACAGTTTGGGAAAATGCACTAATTGAGGCTGCGATATGAAACTATCCTACACCCTGAACACGTCCGCCTCACAACAAGAAGGTCCCGCCGTGCAACTCCCACGCTCAGTCCGTCTCTGCGTGGAGTTCACATGTTCTCCACATGCTTGCGTGGGTTTCCTCTGGGTACTCCGGTTTCCTCCGACAGTTTAAAAACATGCACATGAGGCTAACTGGCGGTTCCAAATCGCCCCTAGGTGTGAGAGTGAGTGTGGATGGTTGTACGAGTGTTGGCCCTACAATGGCCTGGCAAGCTGTATAGGGTGTACTCGGCTTCCGTGCAGTGTTGGCTGAGAATTAAAATAATAATACAGTGATCCCTCGATATATCACGCTTCAGGTTCTGCGGCTTTAGTGCATCGCGATATTTTTTTTAAATTCATCGAAAAATAAAAAAATAAAAAAGTGCAGTAATATACTGCGAGGAGTCGCTACTGACTCGGATTTGGTTTTCAGGTTGACTCTGACTCCAACTTTGAGGGCTGATTCTCATCCCAGTCTCTTCTAATGCTAGGAAATTCGTCTCGACCAATCAGCCTGCGAGATTTCAGAGGCCGCGTCCCAAACCGGAGTCAGTAGTGAACTTGCTGCCTTTCCCTTAACTCTTTCCCTATTTAATAGTGAAAGAGTTAAGGAAAAGGCTGCAAGGTCACTACTGACTCCGGTTTGGGACTCGGCTCTGAAATAACAGCATTCGTGTGACAGAAAAGGTGGAAGTCAAGGCATTTCTTACA
>JAQNCB010000001.1:78184090-78197491 GCA_030068295.1 Euristhmus nudiceps
ATGGTATGGGTGGTATGTTATAGGCGGGATGGTATGGGTGGTATGTTATAGGCGGGATGGTATGGGTGGTATGTTATACATGGTATGGTATGGGTGGTATGTTATAGGCGGTATGGTATGGGTGGTATGTTATAGGCGGTATGGTATGGGAGGTATGTTATACATGGTATGGTATGGGTGGTATGTTATAGGAGGTATGGTATGGGTGGTATGTTAAAGGCGGTATGGTATGGGAGGTATGTTATAGGCGGGATGGTATGGGTGGTATGTTATAGGCGGGATGGTATGGGTGGTATGTTATAGGCGGGATGGTATGGGTGGTATGTTATGGTATGGGTGGTATGTTATAGGCGGTATGGTATGGGTGGTATGTTAAAGGCGGTATGGTATGGGCAGTATGGTATGGGCGGTATGGTATGGGCGGTATGGTATGGGCGGTATGGTATGGGTGGTATGTTATGGGTGGTAGGGTATGAGTGGTATGTGATAGTCGCTATGGTATGGGCGGTAGGGAATGGGTGATATGCATTCGGCAGTATGTTGTGGTGATATGTTATGACCTGTATGCTATAGGCCGTATAGTATGGGTGGTATGTTACAAGTGGTGTGGAATGGGTGGCATGCTGTAGGCAGTATGGTACGAGTGGTATGCTATAGGTGGTATGGTATGGTTGGCATGCTGTAGGCAGTATCTTATGATGTTATGAACAGTATACTATAGACAATATGGGATGAGTGGTATGTTATGAGCAGTATTCTGTCTGTATTTTGGTATGGGTGGTATGTTACAGGGGTTATAGTCTCGGTGGCATGCTATGAACAGTACTGTATGAGTGGTACGTTATAGGTGGTATGGTATGGATGTCATGCTGTAAGCAGTATCTTGTGGTGATATCTTACGAACGGTATGCTATAGGCAATATGGTAAGGGTGGATATAGGCAGGATGTTGTGGTGATAGGAGCAGTATGCTATAGAAAGTGTGGTATAGGTTGTATGGATGGTCTGCTATAGGCGGTATGTTATGCTGTAGACAGCATAATATGTGCAATAGAATAAAGCTAGTGTGATGTTGGCAAGATGTTTTGGGCACTATGGGATGGGTGATATGTTAACCCACTCTTCCTGAATCATATAATTAAAGGACACAGGTACCTGCTGGCCGTGGTCTGTCTGCAATGTTGTCTGAAGGGCATCAGGTGGTAGTTCATGGCATCAAGCAGGAGCTTCTGGCACACGGGGTCGCTTCTCATGAAGTCTACGGACTGAACCCTCTCGACGAGCTCCGGGGCTGGGATGAGAGCAAAGCGGAGGCGCTTCATCAGGTCCGGCGCATAATGCATCCTGGTCTCACGGTCATGCTCCAGCCACAGAACGGACATCTGGAACAGAGCTAGCTCGGACTCGACGGGTGGCGGCAGAGCGTCCAGCATGGCGCACATCTCCTCGAAGTTGAGGAGCAGCACATCCTCAACGAGGTACTTGTTGGCCAGCTTTTTGGTCTCGTCCAGGCCGTGCAGCGCGGCGATCTTGCAGATCTGCTTGTAGTTCTGGACGGAGATCTGGTCGTTGAGGAACTGCACGCTCAGCTTGGTGACCTGTGGGATGTTGAGGATCTTGCTGACCGAGAGCACCTCCTCCACTGTGTCCAGGGAGAGCGTCACGTTGGCCGTGTACAAGTATTCGAGGACCAAGCGCAGCCCGATGGACGAGCAGCCCTGCAGCACCAGGTTGCTGATGGAGCGAGGGCTGGCCAGGAGCTTCTCATCCGGGGACGACGACGGGGTTCCGCCGCTGCTTTGATCCTTGCCGGCGAGCGGCTCATTGCTGAGCGCGTGTGACGCAGAGAACAGGGACCTGAAATACTGCGAGCAGGACGCGAGCACGGCTTTGTGGCAGTGGAACTGCTGTCCCTGAGCTGTGAGGGTCACGTCGCAGAACAGCTGCTTCCTCCACAGCAGGTTGAGCCCGTGCAGCAGCGTGTCGCTGTGTGTCGGGTCAAACGTAGACGTCCGGTCGCCCGATCTGGACATGACTTGGGAGCCGCTCGCACCTCCTACAAACAAACAATGCCGGAGCCATTTATCTTCTTCGGAATAATAGAGCAATCTTTGGACTTTCTGTCACTAACAGCTCGTCTAGTGCCTTTTTTTTTAAAGCCGATTTTGATTAACGAGGTTACAGGCACTGCGTATTGGAGCGCGGAAACCAAAGTGCACCGCTCGGCCCCATAAGGCGAGACAAGGCAAGGCAAGGCAAGGCATGCTCACTGTATAGACTCAGGGTTTGCTATCCGATCACGTTGCTATACACACACACACTCACACACACACACACTCTCTCTCTCTCTCTCTCTCTCCCTCACACACACGCACACGCACACACACGACGTAGCCTACACAGGCATTTACATTTCCACCAGCTATGTGCGCATCCTGAAATCCAAGATCGCCTACAAAAGCAATTAGACTCCGGTGAGCATCATAAACCCGCGGCTGCATGCGCCTTTTCTCCCCCTCCTCGCTCCCTGAACCGACTTACAGCGGATATAAAGCCCGTTCTATACCCCTTCCCCTCTTCCTCTAATGGAAGCGAGGTCTTGGCGGTAAACTTGAGCCTCGATCGCGGTGGAATCTCTCCTTTAGTATCGCCGCGTGTCTCTCCGGAGCCAAACTTACCTTCGAGTTTCCGCGGAGAGCACCAAAGTATCCCCAGATCCTTCAGATAGGCGCGTATCCTCACAACACTTTGCCTTTGTTCTCGTCCTTTCCGTTTCTCTTTTTTCCTGGTCTTCTTTCTTTTTGCCTTCTTCTTCAAGTCTGTGGCTCTGGACCCAATGCGCACGGCGCGTATTTCTTTTTTCCCCCCTTTCTTTTCTTTTATTACGCGTGCGGCTTGAATTAAACTAAACTAAGAAGTGTGCTGAGTGCTGAGAGAGAGAGAGAGAGAGAGAGAAAGAGAGAGAGAGAGTGAGCCGTGCTTTCTGCAAGAGAAGAAGAAGAAGAAGAAGAAATATACGTGTGACAAATTATGCTACCAAGAAACAACACATCATTATCCTTGGGCCTGGGGCTCAGTGAGTCGTAACGAGAGTAATAGGAAATCCACGGTTGGGGAGAGAAACGGTCGCGCATGGCCGGCGGAGAAAGACCATGCAGGGCTATGGATGCTAGAGAGACGGGCAAAATTATGGCTCAAGGCTATTGTAAAAACTGTCGAGCGTAAATGACTGCGATTTCAAACATCTATGGAGAGAGGGGAGGGGAAAAAAAGGAGAAAAGACAAAAAAGAGTGAGATAGAAGGAAAAAAGCAAGTCTCTCTCTCTCTCTCTCTTTTCGCCTCGCCGTTATGGAGAGAACCGTCAAGTTTTAGTGCGCATTGCTAATTAGTCAATTTCTCTGTGCCTTCACAGCCCGACGGCTTTGCTGCTGAGCTGAAACTGCTAATTTCTGGGAGCAGCCTTTTTTTGTTGGCTGAGAACGGGATGGATGAATGGCTTGTCTCGCACAAATGACAAAAAGCCCCTGCCTTAATCTCCATCGCCAAAATACCCCCCACACCCCACCACCTCATCCCTCTCTTCCTCTTCTACTCCTCTTCTTCTAGTCTTTTATAAGGAGAGAAGTCCTGCAAACTTTACTCCCTCATCAGCATCTCAGATCCCCCTGAAAAAAATAAAAAAATAAGAAAAAGGAAAGAAACATGACCCAAAATAGTCATCATTACTTTGGGAGCAACTGTCCCGACTGATTAAATAGCCAAAATTTGGAGTTTATTTTTAAATTCTATGAAAATCAATATTTACAACAACTATTTGTAATTTATAATAATATTATTATATAGTTATAATACTGTTTGATTCCTCTTACAGCCTGGCACTCATTTGTTGTATTAGAAGGAAAGACACATGATGGATATGTAGATACACGAAATCCCCTCCTGAGCCTTCTACACTCCTTCTTCTGCTCGTCCTTCAACCCTCAAAGAAAATTTTATTCCTTCATCAGCATCACACATACACTATATTTCGAAATATAATCCCACGTGTTCCTAATTGCTTTGTAAACTGCTATCCTGATTAATTAAAAGGTGGCCCTCATTTAATGCCTTGGAGAAAATTAGGGGTTTCGATTCTTTTTTACCCTCCCAATATTCATACACACAGTAATTGCTGCTTGATGTTCTGGGGTGTTTTATTCCTCTTGTACCACAGGAATTTCATGAGCAAGTGCTTTCCGTTATACATTCATGATTGACAATTAAAAAAACACCAATATTATTATTATTATTATTATTATTATTATTCTGAATAAAAATAATAATAATAATAGGCGGCACGGTGGCATAGTGGTTAGCACGTTCGCCTCACAGCAAGAAGGCCCTGGGTGGTTGTTTCTGTGTGGAGTTTGCATGTTCTCCCCATGCTTGGGTGGGTTTCCTCCAGGTACTCCGGTTTCCTCCCACTGTCCAACAACATGCACAGTAGGCTGATTGGCTGATCCAAACCTCCCTTAAGTGTGAGTGTGTGAATGGTTGTGTGTTTCGGCCCTGCGATGGCCTGGCAAGCTGTCCAGGGTGTACCCCGCCCTCATCCAGAGTTGGCTGACATAGGCACAAGTCTCCATGTGACCCTAATTAGGAATAAGTGGTTTAGAAAATGAATGAATGAATAATAATAATAGTAATTATAGGTGGCACAGTTGGCGTGGTGGTGAGCACGTCCACCTCAGAGCAAGGAAGTCCTGTACGATGGGTGTTTCTGTGTGGAGTATTCATGTTGGGTTTCCTCCAGGTATTCTGGTTTCCTCCCACAGTCCAAAGACATGCACATTAAGCGGTTCCAAATAACCCCTTGGTGTGAGTGTGAGTGGTTGTACATGTTGATCCTGTGACGGACTGGTGAGCTGTTCAGGGTGTACCCCACCTTAGCCCAGGCTGAGATATACTCCAGTCTTCCAGCGCCACTACTAGGATTAATATATCCAAAATATGCATATTTACTGGTAAGTGCACATCTGAACCGACATAATAAATGTAAAAAATATAATAAATTCTTCTCATATGGAAAAATAAATGCTCGGGCACTTTAGAGAAAAATGTGTAAATGGAGGATGTGTAAACATGTGATTTGTGATTATTTAAGTGTAACATTACAACCAAAACAGTTAGCACAAGTCCAACAGCACTCTTCCTTTGTTTGTGTTTTTTTTTTTAACTTTAAGACAGACAAAGTCAGGGTCTGGAGAGCTATGAAATGATAGCGGTATTTACTTCTGTAATAAATAATAAGTTTTATCACTAAATGTTGTGATACCTTAAGAGGAATAATAAAAAGTAAATCACGATTGGGGAATTATCCGAATTTCTCCATGCTGTTGATTATTTTGCTGTGACATCACACCACATGATGGTTTATTCCTTACAAAAGCGTCCGATCTAAAGCTAAATGATTATTATAGAGATTTGCGTCAACAAAATTATCCGGCGTATCACCAGGCTGGAGGATTCGGTGTAAATTATCAATGGAGGATGTGAACTTATTATTGATGCGACAAGTTCACGGACCATCAACAACAACAACAACAACAACAACAACAACAAAACCAAATGAGAAGTAGATAAAATCAAAAACCTTATGATTTCTGGTCATTTTCTCCTTCTAACCACCTCTAAAAAGCGTTTTTAGAACACCGCTCTCTCGTCATAGTGTCATAGCTCTTAAGCAGAGGGAAGCAGCGGGCGAGAATTGATATGCTATCAGCCAATCCTCCGTTGACTTGTTAGACCATCTGAGATGGCCGTCTCTCCGAGCGTTTAAGCTCCGTCTAGCGTTTCGGTTCTCCTGAGGCCCGTGGACTTGAGATGGCGGGGCATTCTGGGTGTGTGCTGTGTTACAGCGGGGCGTCGAGTGAGGCTCATCATGTTAAAACGGAGACTGTGGACTTAATTAAACCCTTGGAGACTGCGAATCACTGAGAACATTTACAACTCTCTCTTCCCCTTGGTTAGAAAGCCAACGCTTATTTATCGCCGGTGTTACATGAAATGCTTGTGAGTGGAGGATCGAGTCCGGTCGGAGTGATCATCATCGCTATATAGTGCACAAGTACAGCTATATGTACAATGCATGTGCATCCATACGGCTGAAAATTACAAGGGAAAAACACTGCGTCAGAAAAATAATCAACAACTGTATCATGACATGAAGTGAATTTACTGTTACCCACAAACTGAGAGACTGAGATCTTTAAAATGCACCAACTGTATTTCATATTGGTGCCATGATGGCATAACGGTTAACAACAAGGTCCTGGGTTTGAGTCCCAGACTTGGTGAGGGAGTTTCTGTTTGAAGGTTTCCTCCAGGTACTCTGGTTTCCTCCCGCAGTCCAAAGACATGCACATTAAGCTGTTCCAAATGACCCCTTGGTACGAGTGTGCGTGGTCGTACCCGCTGGCCTTGTGAAAGCCCCAGACTTTATGAAAACCGAGGATTCAAACCCATGACCTTTGCTGTGAGGCGAGCGTGCTAACCTCTACGCCACTGTGCTCCGTGCACCCCACAGCTCACCATGTTATTATAAAAACGACGACATCTAAACTACTCTCGCTCTCCTCAAGAACAACATTCTTTCTTTATGGAAGAACAGTGAAGACAAATGTTTTAAAATTTATACTCAATACTTTTAAGTCAGCTGGGGCCGCTGGCGTAGCGGTTAGAGTGCTGGGCTCATGGGATCATGAGGTCGTGGGTTCGACTCTCAGTGAGACCCCCTCCGTGCTAGGACTCCTGGGTGAGGTCTTAACCACAAGTGTGTCTCTGTTCCCCCAGCAGTATAAATGGTACCAGTAAAAATACTGGGAAGGGAACCTGCGCTGGACCAGCGTCCCATCCAGGAGGAGTTGAACTCCGAGTCGCTTCACGCTACAGAAACCGGGGATAAGCACCGGCTCTGATGGGCCACTGGGCTCGGGTGGAAAAGTCCCCAGACCTTACCTTACTTTCATGTCATGGGGAGGGTCATGGGGAGGATGAAGCCTATCCCACCCAACTTCATTCACAGACGTTTGACCAGACCATCGCAGGACCCTGGGGGCAATGTGGCTCTGCAATGGACTTTCGGCTTTTGCCCAGATTCTTCTGATAGAGCTCCAGCCTTTCTGTGACCCTCATCAGAATTAACTGGGAATGAATGAATGAATGAATGAATGAATCCCTACGAATGTTTCCAATGAGTTTATATATCATTAAATAAGAAGCGAGTTAAATTTAAGGAATCAAATGAGGTAGAACACTAAACTAAACTCATTCATGTCATGGCGACTTCATATCGTGATGTGTTCCGGAAGGAAGCATTTACTTCACTAAGCATGTCCTTCACGAGCCAGGAACGGAATCGCTATCAACACGAACGAGAACTGGAACTAAGCTGGAACAGTAAATGGATAGAAATGATCAGGCTTTAAAAAAAAAAAAAAAAAGTGAGCAAACTGCTGAAGGGGAATAAAACACTTCCTTACATGCTATTCTAGGGAAACAGTACACAACCCTACACCATTATACCATCATAACGCCAAGCCTGGGTCGCATTCCTGATCTTTAGTACTGAAGAACATTCAATATAATTCTAATATCCAGTCCACGAGGTACTCTATACCACATCTGTGGATGCCTGGAATAAATTAATTTTATTGGGTCTTATTTCAGATAAAAAATATTTTTAGTCCTCTCTGCATGGAGGGATGTAAATGCGAACCTTGGCTAATTTTAGTTTATGACATATCGTGTTATACAAAAAGTGTTTTCTATAGAGCAGGACCTGTTTCGAACAAATAATTGAAAATATGATTCACTCGATCTTTCAGGAATCCGTGTGTATGCTGTAAGGGTGTAGAAACATACACTTTTTTAAACAGAGGGATGAAACAACATCCTGGAAAACAGAATGAGAGAGAGGGAGAGAAAGAGAGGAGCGTAGAAGGAGTGAAAGTTAGTAGCTGAAACTCCTCCAAGCATATTTCCTTTGGTTGGCTGCAGTGGGGAGAGTATGCTAAGATAGAAAGTATTATTTTCCTAAATGGAAGGTGTCAGATGGTCACGCTGGGGTGATCGGCTGTTCAAGATCACCGCTTCCCATCTGCAATTTGTGACGTGTGAAAGATTCAGCCCAAATGTGCTCACAAACTGGAAATCCGCAGCACTTTTTCTTATCGGCGCCGAGCAAGATAACCAGGTGCTTTACAGATCAGGGAACAGATCATATTAATATCACGGAGCGCTGCGATATCATCTTGTTTGTAAAAATATTTTTTTGCTAACTAAATGTGCTGCAATGACAACGTTCAGAAAGTCGCTTTTTGTGTAAGAAGTTGGCATAAAAAAATTTAGAAAAAACACATATTAAAGCCTTTCGACATACGAGTTCTGTAAAAACCGAGCCTGAACAGTGTGGACTTTTCCCAGCCTTTACAATGTTAGGACTGTTCCAATGTGCTCCCAGTTGTTTCCCAGTTAATCCCTGCTTTACAGCAGGAACCCTTGTTTATTCCATACAAATGATGTGCATGCTTTGTTATATTTGTAGCCTAATGCACCCTTTAGTGCTTCTTGCCCAGCAGCAGCGTGTTAGTAATAATGATGCTATACTGTATAAGACCATTCACACCAAACAGAAAAAAAAATACCGTAACATTATAGATTCAGTTCCATTAGAGACGGAGATGGTCGTTTTTGTAACAGAATTTTATCATAAAACCCTAGAAATTTACCTTAACCCTCGAATGGTTACCAGGGTGGAATTCACCCGGTGGAATTGAGGTGGTTGTGTAACTCATACGTCTGGCAGCGTGAGTATAAGTATGTTATAAGTATGTTATTACATATTTAATTTAGGGTAAAATTCTCCCGAGTTTACCTTCCACGTTAGCAAATTAGAGGGTAACGATTCTATGGTTAAGGAAATGGATTTTGTCACAATAATTTTTCTACATAACACCCAGAATTCTGGAGGAACTATGAAACATTTTAAACTATTAAAAATAATTTTAAAACAAAGTAGAACTTTACCCCAAAAGGCCAGAATTCTGCAGAAACACCAGAATTTACCTCAAAACATACCAATAACAAACAAACTGGAAACAAAAATTCTCATCCATTTGCCAAAATGCTGAACAGTTATGTGGAAGCCTGTCACAATGTTCAGTCCCATGCTCCTCTATGAGTTTAACAAACTGTTTGCTTAACCCTACTATGGTCACAGGGACCTATCTCAGCCGACGCAGGAAGACAGGAAACACCATGAACAGCTCACCAGACCATCTCATGGCCAACACACCCAACCATTCTCACTCACACTCGGGGAAATTTGAATCAGCTAATATGCTTAATGTGCATATCGTTGGTCTGTGGGAGGAAACCGGCATACCCCGAGGAAGTGAAGCAAGCACAGGGATGTCCTGCAAACCCAATATCAAAACGCCCTTGCTGAGCCTGTGACTCAACCCAGGACCTTCTTATTGTAAGCATGTGCTGAACACTATGCCACCATTCCACCCTCCGAAAACCTTACAGCAAAAATAATTATTTCCCACAACCTCTGAAAATGTTTCACAAAACCACTTAAATTTTGCTACAAAAAGTTTTTCAAGTAACGAACTGAATTCTATAAACCTACGAACAGTCCCAAAAACCCAGTATTTTACAACTGCAATCAGATATATACTACAAAAATGCTAGAATTTTACAACAAAATTTATCTTCCAAAAAATGTAACCTCAAAATAAATCTAATATAAAATATAAATCCCATAAATGTTATAATAAAAATGGATTTTACTACAGAAATCTTAAAATTGTACCACATAAATTATAGAATTCTACTACAAAGCTAAATTTTTAACCTTTAAGGTACCAGAGTTTGACCATGACAAATTTTGCTTTCACAAAAAGACCTTATTTTTACTGCGAAACCCCAGAATTTGACTGCAAAGAAAAATTTAACCACACAAAAAAGGTTTACCAAAAAATGTTTACCACGGAAACACCACAAAAAAAGTATATAAATGACAAAAACAAACCTATTGTAAAACTATTCAAACTTTTTCAATAAAATAAATTAATTTTAACACAACCCAGACCCCCCCAAAAAAAAATAATTAGCATAAAAACATAAGAGGAAAAAAGAGACTCACATTCCTAGAAAGAAAAAACACAGAATTTCCAAAAGTAACCTCCCCACACAAAAAATTAACTCAAATCATAAAACAGAATATTAGCAAAATATATTATACTTTAAACTAAAAGTTTATCCCGAAATAAGGATTAAAACCTTAAACTACGATTTCCCAATAGTAGCGATCTTTACCACAAGAAGGGGTCAAAGTTCACTTCCATAAATGTGTAAAGTTTTTATAATTAGGTAAGTTTCGGTGGGTGAAGTTTGGTTTTTAGTCATTTATAACCTAGACCAGGGGTCTCCAACCTTTTTGAAACTGAGAGCTACTTCTTGGGTACCGATTAATGCGAAGGGCTAAGAGTTTGATACACACTTCTGAAATATAGTAAATTTGCTCGATTTACCTTTAATTATATGTTATTATAAATAATAAATGATATTCATCTATGTGAAGACATTGATCATGGTAATGATTCCTCACAATAATTATCAACAATGATTAAAAAAGGTAGGAAACATAAATATCAATATACAACACTGAATTTCTATAAGTCTCTGAAATTATTTACATTTTGAAATGATCACTTCAACAATATTTTAACGAGCCACTAACAATTTTTAATAAATCATGAACTATGTTGCGACATGTTATTAGTTATCAATTATGTAACATACAAAAATCAACTTTCAGATTTTACTGATCACCAAATCTACAGGCGCCTTTTCTGCTTCGAGTGCGCTGCCCGGTGGGTAGTTAGCATGCTAGCTTGCGTGACACTTTCTGAAATGTCTCTCAACCTTGCGACACTTTGACGTCGCCAAAGTCGCCACGCAAAGGAGACACACGCAGGAATCTTTCACTGTAATGAAAAAAGAACTCTTCTTCCCTTTCACTGTGAAAATTATGTTTTCTTTCTCTTTTCTGTCATGGTTTCAGAGGTAAATCATCTCCTCACCTTCACTTCGCCCACGAGCATGCCACGCGAGTTACCATGCTAACTACTCACTACGAGCGGGAAAAAGCCTACAAAATAAAAACAGGTTTGTGCAGACGGCATTGTTTTTTCACGAAACTCGTAAAAACTCCCAAAAAGCAACCAGTTGCCATGAAGACCAGCTCGCTTGAATAAAATCTGCAACATTTTTTAAAGTTTTTTTAATATAGGTATTTTACTATTTCACACCAAATGCAAATGTCAGTTAAAAAAGAATAGCAACAAAAAAAAATTAGATGTAGCTCACTAGTAAGAGTCACTATGGTGAGCGAGGTTTAGAACAGGTTCACAGACTTCTCATATGGTCCTTATGGGCAACCTGGTTCCCGAAGGCACCATGTTGGTGACCCCGGATCTAGAACTTATAAGGCAGAAAAGCAGGGTATTCAGGTGTAAACATCAGATAACTCATAACTATTGGCACCTAAGACCCCTGTAATTCTGACCTCATCCCGTCTCACCGAACCACTGACCACGACGATTTCTGAACCTTTTCCTAACGGAGCCGCTGTATGTGTGTAAAACGTGTGAGTCACTGATCGTGGCTTCTTCATATTCCCACTGCTCTTTATAATATTCAGTAAACATGGAAATGAAATTCAGTCACAAATAGCAAATGGAAATGTACTTTTTCCATATGATCGATTCAACAACACAATAATGAGCTAAATTAGTTTTAATACTGCATGTGTGTGTGTGTGTGTGTGTGTGTGTGTGTGTATCTGTGTGTTTCAGGAGGGAAGCGAATGTTTTTATATCATGTTGGGGACCAAATATCCTCACAAGGATAGTAATATCTGAAACTCCGGATTCTGGGAGGACATTCAGCTGGTTCTGATGAGGAAACCTCTGTTGATAGTTATGTCAGTGGAAGGTCCTCACAAGCACAGGAGGAAAACCTGCGTGTGTGTGTGCGTGTGTGTGTGTGTGCGTGTGTTTGTGCGTGTGTTTGTGTGTGTGTGTGTGTCCCACAGGAGTGTTGCTTTGGTGTAAAAATGTAGACATGCTTCTTCTTTCTCACATATGGGCTTCTAATGGGCGAGTTCTCGACCAGGTGGGCCCAGGCGCTTGGAGACCTGCAGATGATCACTCATGACAAAGAAATCACAGCACAGAGAGAGAGAGAGAGAGAGAGAGAGAGAGAGAATGTGTGTGTGTGTGTGTGCCAGTGAACGAGAGAAAGAAAGAGAGGAGAGTAAGAGAAAAAGTGTCCCCGAGAGAGCGTGTGGGCAGCTAGGGCAGAGACATGATGGGACACTCGAGGGACAATAGTATTTCTCCATGTGTCTTTCTGTGTACCTGAGTGCGTACGTGCAAGCAGGCATTTTAATGTGTGTGTGTGTGTGTGTGTGTGTGTGTGTGTGTGTGTCTGTGCTGCTAACGGGTAGCCACCCTCAGGGTTGGCAGCAGCAGCAGTAGAGCCGTGTGCGATGGAGCGGCTGTGGGCTCAGTGGCGCGATCACCTGGGGAAGGTAAAGCCACTGGAGCAGAGCTGATGCTTATTTCTGAGGAGAACTGGGAGATTTTATTAGTTAAAGCAGCACCCAAACCCAAACGTTCCTCACAGGGACATGCCGCACAAAACAAAAGAGTTTACAGGCAGGATGACGTTCCCCAAACAGAATGGTTATTGTGGTTATTCTTCATGGTGTTTATAGAAAAGTCATAAAAAATTCTACACCCCGACATGTCACATGGTCTTTCTTAATATATTATATACAGAGTGCTTAGCACATCCACCTCACAACAAGAAGGTCCTGGGCTCCAGTCCCGGGCTCGTTTCCCTGTGGAGTTTGCATGTTCTCCCTGCGCTTGTGTGGGTTCCATCCGGGCATTCTGGTTTCCTCCCAGAGTCCAAACACATGCACATCAGGCTAATTCGCTGTTCCAAATTGCCCCTAGGTGTGACAGTCAGTGGGAATAGCTGCGTGCATTTTGTTTTGGCCCTGCAATGAACTGGCAAGCCATTCAGGGTGTACCCCCCTTCATCCAGAGTCGGCTGAGATAGGCGCCAGCCTCCCCATGACAAATTGGTTGAAGCAGGTTGTCAAATAGATGAATGGATGGATTATTTTTATTATGATTATTATTATTATTATTATTATTATTATTATTATTATAACTGTTATTATTGTTCTTATTACCTATGCCAGCATAGGTTATGTAATCATCGGAGTTTGTTTGTCTGTCTGTCTGTTTGTCTGTTAACAGCGTAACTCAAAAAGTTATGGAC
>JAQNCB010000001.1:78261418-78279204 GCA_030068295.1 Euristhmus nudiceps
ATTTATTGATATTATATACACATATACATGTACGTATACATCAGTCAGGAGGGTCGATCCTACTTCACGGAAATTCGTCGTTCGCGTCGGGTCTCAGTCCCCATTAACCACCAAAAGTGAGGGATACCTGTATTTTGGGCCTTTGAATGTGGCTGGCGATCAAATAGAATTTAGAGATGTAATGACACACTTTCACCAGCAGGTGTCACAATCAGAAACATCTTGCTCTTCTGCAAACTTTTCTTTTTTGCAAGACACAGAAAATTGAAGTAAACATAATTGTAAAATAGATATAAATATATAGTACCATAGAAAGACGCCTTATATTTACACACAAATAATTAAAACAAACATTTCTACATAAAAAAAAATCAATAAATGTACAAAACCTGTATAACTGGCATTGTTAGATGAGCTCCCATTTGATACTGCATGCAACATTTTTACACGTTTGTGCATCTTGAAGAGGAAACTGACCGTTGTTTCTTTTCTTTTTCAAATTCGGTGAATATTTTGTTTTAGGATGAACAGGATGTTCGATGAGGACCTCGAAGGAGAAGGAGGCTACGAGAAGGAGCTGGAGCGTCGTCTGGAGAGAGAGCTGACCATGGACGAGAAAACACCTGCTGGAGAGAATCTACATGGTACACACCCACCCTCCCACATCAAACACCTTGTCATAGATTATTATCTACTCAAGAATCTAAAACTCCAAAGTGTCTGTGTTCCAGGCAGAGGAATCACACAGTACTGAAGCACTGAGTCACGACAGCTGAACCTACTGAGCGTTAACACTTCTGTAAATATTCCTCTTGGTTTTTTTTTGTTTTTGTTTTTTTTTGGAGGGGGGTCCCTGTATTGAACGAGACGAAATTCTGTACATTTAAAAAAAACTACTGTGAACTGACTCCAAGATTATGCAGAACTGATTTGTCGTACCACCATCAGTGCCATAAAAGGAAGAAACGAAGAAACGTGGACACGCTTTTGCCGACATTTCTTGTACTGTATTTAAGAAATCGGCGCAAGGGGAGGGGCGGGGGGGATCAGGTTTAACAAAGCTGCTGTCTTTTATAGCGTATACGTCACACCTCACTCCGACTCGTCTGCTTTCTTTCTTTTGGTTACAGCAATTTCAGCTTTCTTTTCTTTGAACTTGAAGAAAGTGAAATAAAGAAATAACACTTATTCACCTCAGGCAAGGTGAACATCACTGTTCCATCTCAGAGACTGTTCAGTGATATCCACCTCACCAGAGGTGAATAAGTGTTTTAGTATATACTACATGGAAACACAAGAAAGGAAACTAAATTAAATTAATATTTTTGAGGTTTATTTTTACATTTTTATTTTGAGGTGAGCGTTATTTGAAACTGAGGTTTCGGGATGGATAATTGCTGATTATCTCGAGATAGTGAGCCAATCAGATCGCACCATTCCCGTGTAATGTATACTAAATTAATATTTACAGTAAAAACCGAAATGACTACTCACTGCCTTCGCTTAACTAATCAGGTTAACCCTCAAACAAGTGTATAAAATGATTAAGATGCTTTCCTTTTTTTTTTTTTAATGAATTGTTATTTTACACTGGTTCGTGTGGGAAATGGATTAACCAGTGAAAAAAATGAAATGACTCATATTTAAAGGTACATTTTAAAAGTTCTCAATTTTTGAAATGATTAAGATTAAGTTAACATCACCATCCCCCTTCTTGGTGATGTTGTTTGAATGAATTGGCCATTCTGATGTTTTTTAACTTTCCAGACGTACGATTAGCCTTTACAGAGCTAGCATTAGACGCGTTACAATCTGGAGATGATTTTAGAGCAATCCGCAAAAATTAAACTCCCACCAAAAAAAAAAAAACTTTTTAAAGAAATAACAATATAAAATGATGTTTATTTACTTTCCAGTTTTTTTTTTTACCCATGTCAACTTCAAACCAAGCCCAAAAATATTTAGTGTAATGTGTATATAAATGAATAATAATTTTAAAAATACCACATAATCCAAACAAAATTGATCCTGAAATACGAACACGCCCTTCGTCAGGCTTTCGATGCACTGATTTAAACACTGTAGGAATTCTGTTATTTAAGCGCTTTGCCTCTGAGCACTTGTCTGAAATGACTCATTTGTTTGTGTACTAAACTCCTTCATGAATACAAGGTTGGTGTCTTAATTTATAAGATGTTTATAAAGGGGTCACAGACTCAGCACAGCAGTTTCTTGAGAGAACATTTTGTGTGTGTAAACCCCTTTGGATTTTCATGGAATTGTTTTGTGTCCAACACTAATAAATCCTGAGGTAAATCAGAAAAATCTTCTATCACACAACCACAGTGTTTCTTACGTGTAGGAGTAAAATGGCTGAAAACATTTTCGAGTTCGATGCCACACAAACAATTTCCTGACTCAAAATGTGAAAAGATTTTCCCTGAAAAATAGACACCAGAGTGTTTTATTTTCACCTTGTCAGTCAAAAGCTGTTTCTTTAGGGCAATAAACACTCATCACACATTGCATTCTTCCTTATTTAGTCAATGAAAGATCAATGAGCTCAATGTACGGCACCCTTTTTTTCAAATCCATCAAAACAGTCCTCAACCCGCCGGAATAACGGTCCAAAGTCACGTAACGTTCATCACATATTCAACTGCATGCGTGATGAACTTTCACCTCACCGATACATCGTAGAGCACAAAATGAACTGCAACAGCACATACAGTTTTCAATAGAAATAAATGAACCCAAATATCCCTTACGTTTCCCTTTTGATTCCCCACCAATTATGGAGAAAAAGGGTTTTGTACCTGCTAATCATCTCGTATCCAGTGCCCGTGATGAACGTTCACCCCTCCAAAATCCCCTCCAGCAATGCAACCTGACTCCTCTGAACAGATTCCTCGAAACCGTTTCCCTCGAACTGCATGTTGGTTAATTTATTTATGCAAATGATCACCTGGTGACATCGACATTAACAAGACAGGGCATCGTGTCCAGCTGCCAAGCTATAGAGTGCGAATGTAACGACGTGCATCCTTCATCAAAAGCGTTTTTCAGCGTTTTTCACAGATCAAAAGGCATTTCACAAGTCTCCGCTGAGAGAAACTTGAAATCTTTTTCAGGATTGATAGATGGCGTGCTTATTAGAAGTAAAGGGGACCTCTGATTTTTTTAACTCCATGAAATGCTAGGGGGGTGAAAGAAGATCCGGCAGAGGTTTGCTAGTCATTGCACTACATGTATAATATAAAAACAATTCCATGAAAATCAAGGGGGTGCCACTTGGATTTACAGACATGTTTAGTGAGCGAGGAGGAGATATATCTCTGCACACTTTAAAATAAAGGCCTGCCCACCATTTGAAACTGGTTTGTTACATTTTTGCATGGTGCAAAAAAAAAAAATAATTAATAAAACAAAACATCCTGTTGTATTCAAACTTCATGAGTTGTTGTGTCTTTGAGGAAATATTCACATCACGAGGAAGGCTGTTAGCATTTTTATAGTAATGGTGTACCACAGGGCTGTATCTTCCACACAATCTTAATAAACAAATAATTCACATGCCATTTTATTTGAAATAAATCTAGATGTTTCTCATTATTAAAAGGAATTGCATCGTGCTTTTGGACAAAAGAAAATGCATGCTGTTTGAAAATAATTCCTGAATGTTTACAGTAGCTCTGCCTTTTCCCGTTTCCTTTTCACTCTCATGAAGTTTATGAGAGGAGGTGATCATGAGCTTGTATCCTCTTAGTTGCCTCGGTGGACAGATTTGTAGCTCCCATAATTCGGGAGCTAGAGGAACGGGTTCCATCCATTCAGCCGTCTGTCACAATTTAGTTTCCGGGCATTTACTTGCCGTGCGCTGAAGCTGGGGCTTTCAAATTTGCTATGCTTGTTCTGTAATGGCATATTATAAAATGGTCCTTTTGATGAGAGCGTCTGGACCCCTGTGGTCGAGTTTGTTTTTAATTATGGCATTAACGCTATTTAAATGTGCACAAGAACATTTTATTTATTTTATGAATGTCCCACTCATGGAGCACAATGTCCATGTTTTTTTTTTAATTAGGGAAAAATTTTAACCACCCTCACAACAGAATGACTTTCTGGCGGAGGTATTGTAATCACTAGGTTCCCGACCACACTTATGCAGTTTTTTTTTACTAAACCTACTGGGGAGACGACCCAAACTGAGTCCCAGAGATTATTTTATATTGAGACATCAAGGTCAAAGGTGATGGGCAGATCAAGATCACAAAAATTTTGACAAGAGTGATGATGGACATGCTGTGACTATGGAAGCACTAATAGGAAACCAGAAACAGTGAAACCTCGTGTTTCGTGGTTAAAGGGGACCAACACCCAACGCGAACGCCGAATTTCTGTGAAATAGGATCGACCCCCCCTGACAGATACGTACATGTATATGTGTATATAATAGATGTAAATAAAGTGGAAGAAATGTGTTTATAGAACTTTTAAATGTAATTTTACTTCGGCTCGACTCACTTTGCTGCTTGACTTCCGCTTCCTCTTCTTCTTTCTTCTGTTACCCGGATGCTGGGAATTTCGTCTCAACCAGCTTGCGAGATTTCAGAGCCAAGTCAACCCGAGTCGGTAGCGACCTCGCGGCATTTCCCTTAACGTTTTCCTTAATTTCCTTTTTTTTTTTTTTTTTCAATGAATATTTTTGAAAAATCTGCGATGCACTGAAGCCGCAGAAACTGAAGCGGGAAGCAGCGAGGGATCACTGTATGGACTTCCAAATGAGACAATTACTTTTGCCCTTGAAGCATCACACCCCACACTCTGGTAGATATTGTAAGTTAAGTACACTGGTAATTAAACCCAATTCCTCACATGAGGTCTACTTGTGACATGATTCATGCTAAATACAATAGAGGTAATAACAACAATAATAATAACAAATATATGTTTGATGATGGGCCATCAGTGAGATACTGGGCCAGTGAGCTAAACAGGATCCGGATCTTGTGCTATGATGTACAAAACTGCAGCAATTTTGCGGAAATTGTGCTTTTCCTTCGCAGAAAGGGGAAAATCCCAACTAAACAAACAAGCAAACAAACCAAAGCACACCAACCCCAATCTCCAAACCACTGAAAACACACTGAACAGCTGACTGGACTTGTGTCCACCAGAGGGCGGTGAGAATGAAAATCCATTTGTGTTCACCAGGTGGCGCTGATAATAACAGCTTTGTAATAAAACAAAGCTCCAGTGTAATCACACTCTGAATCACATTCGTAACTATTTTTTTTTCAACCCAAGTTGAATTTCTATCCGAGTTGATACCAGACAGAAAAGTAACACCATGTTCTGTGTGCACTCCTAATAAACTTTATACTCCTACTAAACTTTATTATACTGATAAACTACTCATCTACACCTGCTGGAGAAAAAGAAAACAAACCGTACCTTCATTGCAGGATGGACATGTGGATGTAATGTGTCCTACTTCAGTTTACCCTTCAAAGCCCATGGCGTGGTCTGACTGCACCGTTAGTACCTTCAGTGCGCAGTGCCGGAAGTGCACCTAAAGTTATTTATACTATATAAATAAATAGGGGTTGGTGGTGTAGCGGTTAAGGTGCTGGGCTAATGATATTTTAGGAGGTCATGGGTTCGAATCCCAGTGAGACCCTCACCATGCTAGGACCCCTGGGCAAGGTCTTAAACAAAAAGTGAGCCTCTGTTCACCCAGCAGTATAAATGGTTCCAGTAAAAATACTGGGAAGGGAACCTGCGATGGACCAGCATTCCATCCAGGAGGAGTTCAACTCCTAGTCGCTTCACGCTACAGAAACCGGGGATAAGCCCAACAGGCTTGCCTATAGTATAAATAAATGGACAATATTTTTTTAAATCAAGGTCTATACGTTTTTTTCAATAGCTAGGCGCTGTGCGACCCTGATCAGGATTAGAAAATGAATAAAGGCATGATACAAAAGGGGTACTGCTTACGGGTACCACGACTACAGCTGACTCTCGAACAAGACACATCCACATCCTAAAGGGTACTGAGTGGCACCTTTTCTTTTTGCAGGGGGTAACGACTTGGAAAAGTAAAACTCTTACACCTGTATTATTTTCTTTTTAGCTTGGAATGTGCATATGGTGCACACCTCTACATGGAAAGCTACAGTACTCTTCGAGAAGTAGTTTGTCTTCAGTAAAGCCTTACAGGCACCGTTCGAGATAAGCAATGCAAAAGGTATCAAAGGTTCGTTTCATAATTATGAGCTCAGAATGAACCGCTATAAAATATAAATACATAAATGCTATAAAAGTACACCTTTGCTACCTGTACTTGGTATCTTTAACCTTTATAAAGTGTCCCTTTTGAACTTTTAGAGTTATTGGTGCACCCTGAACTGTTTCAGAAGGGACTCGAGCCGTGTTTACAGCTGGCTGAGACAGGTTCCTCTACCCTGAACACCTGGAAATAATGCGCAGTGATTTAAAATCATTCCTAAAACGACACCATGAGTCCCTCCAGCTCCAAATACAAAAGTACTCAAGGTGTAGCAGGCCTGATAGCACCGCGAGCTCAGCCAGTAAAATGGAAAATTACAGTAAACGCACTCGGTGTGTGTTTTTTCCCCCGACAGAGTCACAAAACTTGGTCGAAGTTGACTCGTAGTAATGCGGTGGGCGTGCGCGCGCCCTGCTCGCCTGCAAATCGGCGTCCAGGCACAACACGTGACTCGCAACGGCAACGACTGGCTTCCCAAAGGGGGTGGCGGGGCCGTGACGTCAGCTGAGAGCGCGTATAAACTTTGGCACCATCACCGGTTGCTTTCAGACGCATGAGAACCGTGTGGGGTGCGCGCGCGGCCCAGTGAATCCACGCAACCAGAGAGGCTGTCCACCGAAGAGCGCGCGCGGGTTTGAGGAAACGTGTTGTGGCTCGTCGCGTGCCGGGAAACACGAGCTGCGCTCATGTGTGAGCCGTGCAGCGGGGACTCGGAGTGCGTGTCTCCACCATGCTTCATGAGCTGGGCGATGGAGCCGACCAACTTCTACGACAGTAAGCTGACAGGAGGCGGGAAATGTCCCGAGGACAGCATCAGCATTATCACTAGTATCACCACGACAACCAATAACAGCAGCAGCGGTGGTGGCGGCGGCGGCAGTGTGGTGGAGCTGAGCAACGCGCCTGCCATGTACGACGACGAGAGCGCGATCGACTTCAGCGCCTACATCGACTCCATGTCGACTGCGCCCAACTTCGAGCTGTGCAACGACGAGCTGTTCGCCGACCTGTTCAACAGCGCCGTGAAGCAAGAGAAGCCCGACCTGTACCACCACCTGTCGGCGTTCGGCGCGCCCAAGGACCCGAGCTGCGCCATCAAGCAGGAGTCCGACTGGAGCGACAGCGACGCGCCGTCGTCTCTCCCCTCGCAGATCGAGACGTGCGCGCAGACGTCGGTGAGCATCCACACGGGACAGCCGACGCCCCCGAGCACGCCTGAGCCCTCGTCATCCCTTTCATCCGCCTCCAGCCCTCCGCGCAGGACGCTCAAGGATAAGAGCAAGAAATCCGTGGACAGGTTGAGTCCGGAGTACCGGCAGCGCAGAGAGCGGAATAACATCGCCGTGCGCAAAAGCAGGGACAAGGCGAAGCAGCGCAACCTGGAGATGCAGGAGAAACTGATCGAACTGAGCGCAGACAACGAGCGCCTGCACAAGACCATCGAGCAGCTCACGCGCGAGCTCACCAGCCTCAGGCACGTCTTCAAGCACCGTGAAACCACCGACAACCGGTGATCACCGTAACCACCACTACCATCATCCAGACGCGCCTTTTATTATTATTATTGTTCTCTTTTTACTTTCGGGGGGGAAACCTATACCTCATATATGCACGACTCGAACTGTGACTGTAGCTGCACGTGCATCAGAACTGAACTGAACTGAACATCCGTGAATATTATTTTTGTGAATATTATACAGAGATTTCTTTTTGTATTCTAAATTATTACAGGGGAAAAAAGGTCATGTATTATGGTACATTTTTGTTTTATAATTTCCAGACTTTGTATACAAACGTTTGAACATTTTTATATAAAGCCTGTACATACAAAGAAAGGAACTGGAAAAGTGATAGAAATAAAATGAAATCGATTTAAATATCGCTATCAGAGCTTGGTCAGTGTGAATGGAAGGAGGGAGGGAGAGAGGGAGGATTGGGGGGCGTGGTCATGAACAATCATTTGATCAGCAGTTTCCAGATGTCAACTTTTTAACTTTCAGCACGCTTTCTTTTTTGCTGCGCATGCGCATTTCCCATACATGCGTCTCTCGTGCTTATTTTAAATCTCAACCTTATAAACCAGCACCTCGTGCTACTTAACCTTCATCTTGACATCATATCAGGCTGTAAACCTACTCGGCTCAGCCTGTACCCACATTTATTAGGCTGTAAAACAAAGAATCCTACTCTGTTTGGCATTTAAACCCAGCAGTCAGATGTAGAAGTGACCTCAGGTTAAACAGTGATCTCCTCCAAACCCATCCAGATTGAGGAAGATCGGGTGACCACGTGAATGTAAGCCTGCAGAGGGCCGACGCTCTTTCCAAGCACCGCCTCCACCTCATAACCCTGTCAATCAAAGACAAAAAGAATGTAAACACTTTCTGTTGGTGCTGCTGTTGTTGTTTTAAATTCATTTTCAATGCATTGCTGCTTAGTTTTAGTTAAAATAGATAACACAGAGCACCACCATCCCTAAACACACACACACACACACACACACACACACACACACACACACACACACACACACACACACACACACACACACACGGGCTAACAGTGTCACATCCTAAACTAGCAGTGACAGATGGATTTTAGTCACTGATCACTTTGTTCGTGACACTGCATTAAACCAGAGGGCAGTTATTGTCGCTGTAACGTGAGCACGGACGCACACGGAGCACTGGGGCGCTCGGGGAGCAGTTTGGGGTGAGATGCCGCGCTCAAGGGCACTTCAGCCATGAAGGTGAAGGAAGGGAAGGTGCAGATCACTCGTCCTCCACACATTTTTCCTGCTGGTTTTGGAATCGAACCGGCGACATTCCCCCCCAAGCCGCTTCTCCAACCATTAGGCTACAGCTGCCCCCACTTTATTAGGAGTACTGATACACCTGCTTAAACAGCCAATCAGAGAGCTTTATACATGCTGGTGCTTTACAATCGTGTCCAGCAGAAAAGCATCTCAAGAGCAAGAACTTGAGGAGTCTTGTATGTGTGTGTGAGAATAAATAATAGAGAGAGAGAGAGAGAGAGAGAGAGAGAGAGAGAGAGAGAGAGAGAGACGGTGGTGTAGTGTTAGCATGTCTGCCTCACAGCAAGAAGGTCGTGGGTTCGATTCCCAGCCTGGGTGTTTCTGTGTGGAGTTTGCATGTTCTCCCTGTGCTTGCGTGGGTTTCCTCCAGGTACTCCGGTTTCCTTCCACTGTCCAAAAACGTGCACAGGAGGCTAACAGGCTGTTCCAGACCTCCCTTAGGCATGAGTGCGAATGGTAGTGTGTGTTAGCCCTGCGATAGCCTGTCGAGCTGTCCAGGGTGTACCCCGCCATCGGCTGAGATGGGCGTCAGCCGCCCCACGACACTAATTAGGATGAAGCACCTTAGAAAATGAATGAGTACGTGAATTAGAGAATGAATGAGTACGTGTGTCTGCTTTTTTTTTAATTAATTATTATTCATTGACTGACTGGTTCAGGTGAAGTGTTCCTATTAAAGTGGCCAGTGATTTGTTGCTGTATCAAACGAATACGAACTCGTTTAACTGGAATCTCACCTCGGCATGTCCTGTCGAGTTTAAGAGGGACAGGATGGAGTTTTGCTGCAGCTGATAAACACACACACACACACACACACACACACACACACACACACACACACACACACACACACACACACACACACACAGAAAGATGCACTTGGATGTAATCTCATGCATCTTGCAACAAAAATTGTGTGAAGATGATAATCAAGTGTTAAAAAAGTAAAAAAAATAAAATAAAAATAAAAATACAGATCAGGTTTCCTTCCTCTTTTCACGACCGGCAGGTTTTTTCCGCTCCTCATACCTTAACTTGAACCGTCCACTGATTTGATGCAGGAGGGCTGAGACACACCTCCAGCTGCATCTTTCTGCACGGTTTATCCAAGAGTCCACACACTGTACACAACAGCACATCTCTGGGGAGACAGCGTTCAGGTTCAGCACCTCAACAGTACCGTACTGTATACGCACTACTTTATATTGTGCGGCGAGGCGACTTACCGTTTATCCTCGTAAACCTCCAAGCTGTCGCTTCCACACCTGCTGCATACCGGCCACGAGAAAGCCGAATTCTCATCGATGCCCGTCACCACTCCTGTACGACCAAAAAGAGCACGCAAAATCACATATCGCGATAATCGTTTACGGATAACCTCAATGCGTATCTGCGTGATTTCATTAAGGCATGCTTTTCAGCTTGACGCGGGTGTAAAGAGTGCTTATCTGTGGGACGGCCGGCTTCCGTCAGCGAGCTCAGACTGAGCTTGCAGCAATCCTGATACATGCGTACAGATGGAGCACGATTGATATTTTAAAAGCAGAGTGCAACTGCAACTCTCGATTCTGATTGGTCAGAAGGTTTCTAATGGTTCAGTCATATTCATCATCATCATCATCATCATCTGCTTGATCCGGGGTCGGGTTGCGGGGGCCGCAGCCTAAGCAGTGAGGTCCAGACGTCCCTCTCTCCGGCCACTTCCTCCAGCTCTTCCCGGAGGACACCGAGGCGTTCCCAGACCAGCCGAGAGACATAGTCCCGCCAGTGTGTTCTAGGTCGACCCTGGGGTCTCTTCTCGTTCGGGCATGCCCGAAAGACCACACCAGGGAGGCGATCGGGATTCCACGTCCCAAGAATCAGAGTCAGTAGCCGAAGATCGGTCCCACAGAACCTCCCATGGACCCACCACCTGTGGGAGGAGCTATAGGGGTCGGGTGCCATGTGAGTTGGGTTCAGGGTCGCCGAGAGGCTGCTGCCGATCTCAGTCGACTCTGGGCTAAGGTGGGGTACAGCCTTAACAGGGTCAACACATACACAACCACCGAGGGGCGATTAGGAACAGCCTGTTAGCGTCACGTGCATATACTTGGTCACTGGTTGGACACTGGGAAGGAATCGGAGCACCTGGGGGGAAACCCATGCAAACAGAGGGAGGACATGCAGAAACGCCCTCGCCTCGCCGAGCCTGGGACGGGAACCAATACCACAACAGTACCATGACTGTACTATGATGAAACACACTAACAGCTGATCACAATATTATTGTGTTTTTATTAGTATTATTATTTAAAAAAAAATTTTAAGAGAAACTTCTGAATCTCACAGCGCCATCTTGTGGTTAAAATCCTGTAAGGGATTTGTAGGGTCGAGTGTCTGGTGCTTCTCGTTTGTTAACCCATTAAAGAATTCCTTCCCATGATCCCTTTCATTTTCAAATCCACACTGATTGAGACTCATCAGCCCCCACCCCACCCCACTGACCACACCCCACCCACCCCACTGATCCCTCCTCCACACTGATCGAGAGTCATCATCCCCCACCCCACTGACCCCTCCCCACCACCATCTCAGCCCCTCAGCATCACAAAGCAAAGCCCGGAGAACATCGTGAAGAAGTAAAACTGACCAGTAACGCTGCAAAGGGAGCAGGGTGGACTCTCAGGGCTCAGCTGGTCCAACAGAACCAGTAGGGTTGAAGAAATGTGATTTTGGGATGCTTCAGCGTCCACTTGAACCACAGACTGCGCGGAGAGAATGCCCTTACCTGGAGACGTCACACACATATCGTTAAATAGAAACACAAAGCGAGAGCGCTGCCGCGGGAAAAGGAGGAATTATTTCCAAGCAGCTCACCCTGCTCCAGTACAACATCCTGGAAAATGAGCCTCGGTCTGAACCGGGGTGACAGGGCGGCGATGGCTCGATGAACTGACGTCTGGAGCACGAAGGTGGAGCTCAGGTGGACAGGCAGGGTTCTGAGTGAGGTTCCAGAGCGCCGCTCATCCTGCAGGCTGAAGTCCGTCACGAACAGCAAAAGCTCCTTGTCTTGTTTATCCTGCATTTAATTGGGGCATTTGTTCGATGTATCATTCTACAGTATTGGTTTATCTACCCGAATAACACAGGCATGGATCATATTTAACGTATCATACGACCCAGAGGCACGGTAACCAGGCAGGACAACCAGTCCGATAGTACACCAACCTGCTCTCTCTTATACACTAGAGTACCCCTGAAACTGCACCGCCGTCCCGCAGGCTCGTCCTGGACCACACAGGAAGGAGAAACATCACAGATATTATTATAGACGTCTGAATTATTAAGTGAATAAACCACCAATGAGCTTTCAGTGAAGTGTCAGGAACCTGTAGGATCTCTCTGAGGGTCTGAATTAAAGGAGGGCGGTATAATGGTGACTCGCGTTTCGGGAAGACCCGCTCCCGCTCTACCGCCAGTCTGTAGCTGAAACTTGGTGCGGAGACTTTAACCTACGAGGAACATCAACATGAATCAATCAGACAAAGGGGAGAAACAGTGAAAACAGGAAGTGACATCAAATGTTTTACGTCATGCAGAATGATGCAGGAAAACAGCCTGATCAGTTCTGGATTCTGATTGGTCAGAAAAGCACCCACGCTTCATGGTACATTGTCGTCATTTATGATTTTCAAGAGCAACAATTTAGTAAATAGTAAACACCTTCAGTAAACCGTATACTTTCAAAAAAACCAAACAAACACACACCTCTGTTCATAAACAGTAAAGTCCTTCTGTTATTGGTAAAAACTCCAAATATGGTAAGCGCCCTCCAAATGTGGTAAGCGCCCTCTAGATGTGGTAAGCGCCCTCCAATTGTGGTAAGCGCCCTCCTCCAAATATGGTAAGCGCCCCCTTCCAAATATGGTAAGCGCCCTCCAACTATGGCAAGCGCCCTACAAATATGGTAAGCGCCACTTCCAAATATGGTAAGCGCCCTCCAACTATGGCAAGCGCCCTACAAATATGGTAAGCGCCCCTTCCAAATATGGTAAGCGCCCTACAAATATGGTAAGCGCCACTTCCAAATATGGTAAGCGCCCTCCAACTATGGTAAGTGCCCTACAAATATGGTAAGAGCCCCCTTCCAACTATGGTAAGCGCCATCCAAATATGGTAAGCGTCTTTAAAATATGGTAAGCGCCCTCCAAATATGGTGAAAACCTTCAGAAATGAGTAAAAGCCTTCTATAATTGGTAAACACCCTCCAAAAATAGCAAACCCCCTCGAAAATTTGTGAAAACCTTTAAAAGTTGACAAGAACCTTCTATAATTGGTAAACACCTTCTAAAAAAATGGTAAACATCCTTCAAAATGGGTAAACATCCTCTGAAATTAGTAAACTCCTTCTGTTAACACATAAATATCTCCATCGGGTAAAATTTCAAAACATGTTTCCTCCAGCAGATGTTTCACTTGCTGTACACTCTACAGAAACTGTGAAATACCATGTTCTGACCAATCAGAATCGAGCATGTTGGTTTAGGGTGTTTGTTTAACTTCTGCTATTGGTCTTACGGTGCACGTACAGTCTGAGAGCATGAACCTTCTCCAGGAACTCGTAGAGGAAGCGCAGGAGGCCACAAACTGTCAATCAAACTGAAGAGCTGAGCACATCTGGGGGGGTGGGGGTGGGGGGGGTGGTTAGGGGTAGAGGGAAGAATGGCAGAGAGATCATTTTGAGGCATTTTATTATTTATTATATAACTATATTGAGATAACACCAAGCCTTTAGAGAAGCAGCTTCATGCAAATAATCAACAATCGGCAGTTCGTTTCAAACTTCAAAAACTGGATTTGAACTGAAATCTTTACAAATGCCTTCAAGCTTAAAAAAAAAAAAAAAAAAAAAAAAAACAAGTTTGCCTCAAAATCGAGTACTGAGACTCAGACGAGACGAATCCAGCGTGTGAACGGGGATCATTAGCATGCTGCTGCTGCTCCTGCTGCTGCCGCGGCTGTTGTTTTTAGGTTTGACAGTCAGCCAAGGCGCATTGACGAAAACAAGCGGCGAGTGTAGGATCCGTTAAACCTGCGAGCAAGCAGAGGCTCGTATCGCTACTCTCACGTTCTGTAACAGACACCATCCCACCTCTTACCTACTTCTTCTCGTTTATTATAATGAATCATATTAGTGGGATCAGATCCTTTTTTCAGTTTGGACTCGTATCCAGACATACTGTATGGGTGTTTCCAGTCACAAACATGTGCGACGAATGGACGCAAAAAACACAAGTACGAGTCGTAGATGAATTGTGAGACAGATAATAAGCACAGGCTGACACGGCAGCGCCAATAAAACAGGAATTATGAGGTTGTGCACTGGAGAAAGTACATGACATGCTGCTGGGGGTCTTGGAGGCCTTGGGTCTGCTGTGAGCTCTGTGCGTGCGTGCATGCATGTGTGTGTGTGTGTGTGTGTGTGCGCACACTCGAGCGAAGCATGGACGTATTGTCAAGAACCAGTTCTACAGCCTCTTCATCCAAAACTAGCTCATACATGACCTGCTCAACTGCCTCTACCAGTCCAGCGTGACGCACACGAGATTAACACAGGGACAAGTGGACAACAAAGGGGGCGGAGTGTGTGTGTGTGTGTGTGTGTGTGTGTGTGTGTGTGAGAGAGAGAGAGCGGGGGGGGCACAAACTTTCAATTTTAAACTGTCTCCTTTTTTTTTTACTATTCATCCAAACATTTTTGGCAGTGATATTTTGGGTCTGTGCTTGCAGAAGCGGAAGCAGAAGTCGCTCCATGAGCACAGAATAATCACCGACCGGGTCATGTGACAGCTACCAGCACACAAGCTGATCAATATACATTTCTTTTAATAACAGCACATCTGGAAGTCTTTTGTTGTTCGTGTACCCTGGCAATTCATCAGTGCTGCATTCGAGATGATATTCTAAGCCCTAATTCCTGCGTAAACGTCACAGGAAATGCTTCTCCAAGCAAACGTGTCCAATGTTCAGAGGTGGAAACTGATGTCATTATTCCAAGTTGAAAATTATGACCACTTACATCACTATAGTTTCAGGATACATTCTTGTTTTTGCTGTCTTAACACGCCTGGTCTTCAAGGAAGGTTTCCACCAGACTTTGGGGCGTGGCTGTAGGGTTTTCTGTATATTCAGCTATAAGAACATTAATTCGTGAGGCGTTGGGTGAGGAGATCTTGAGTGCAGTTAGTGTTCCAGTTCATCTCAAACGTGTTCAAAAGGTTTAAGGACCTTTATACGATTGTGTTTTGGGGAAAAAGCACACGGGGATGTAATGGGCAGGGGTGCACATACTTTTGGCTATGCCAAGTAGAAGCTGATGTGTTCTCCTTAGGCACTTTTTATAATCACAGTTTGATCCAAAACATCAAAGCATTCATAGAGTGCAAGGTACAAATCATTATTGGATTATTATAGTTTGCAATAGTTATAATGAAATGTCTCCCCCTAGTGGGCGTCAGATGAACAATTTGACCCATGTAATAAGATAGGGATTTTTCAGGATTTATTTTTTTTATCATGATCCCATGTATGCATCACCTCCAAAATGTTATGGATTCTTGTCAGGCCCAAACCAAACCCAGACACCAATTTTGGTGCAAATCAGTTTCATAGTTTTTGCCCAAGTCTGGCAACAGACATATAGTACAAACAAACAACCAGATGAATACATATCCTTCGCTGCCAGGCGCAAAGGAAATAAAACCTTACAAATCTATGGTGGTCACCTCTCGCGAGTGAGGCGCTGGATCACCTTCAGCTCCTGCAGAAGACACACTTTTCCCAAGAGCTGTCCTGTGAAGTCTTGAAGCTCCTCTTCCGAACACGTGTACCGCATCTCCACCTCGCCAAACATCCCGGAAACGTCCTGCACCAGCAAACAACACCTGGGAAGAGGAAAGGCAAAAAGGAAAAAAAGAGGAGAAAGAGTAAGTTGAGGCTTGACGCTCCCACCACCAGCATTCATTGTTGGTATGGCGCCAAGCATGGAGCTTTGTCCAGGGGAGATGATATTTTGTGGAATTTTATGTCGAATACAATCCTAAATCTGGGTCAGAACCAGACGGTATTACAAAATATAGGACACTGGAATAACCAATTCATTTTTTTAAACTGCCGAAAATCATTTAAATGACACAAAGATGATTGATATTTCTTTAAAGAGTTGAACCCACGCTTTAAGTTCACGACTCGGTTACCACGTCCAAAGCAAACATCATCCTTTTAAAAGTGTTCACACTAGCTTTACACACGCTGGCATGCAAGAGAAAAGGTGATAGTGATGTGTTCGACTGGATAGACAAAAAAATAACTCTGATTCATCTTACGACATTACTTTTTTGTTGGATTTCCCTCCATTTTCTCCACAATTTAGTCGCATCCAATTCCTACCCATCAGTTGTTGCCTTCTCTGTCACATAACCACCATCGACGAGAGAGGGACCATGAAAGCGTACACACGCCCCCTCCGTGACATGCAATGCTAGCCACCTGCCTCTTTTCAAACTGCGGCGCCATGCGTATTTTGGGGGCGGGTCTAACACACTCAGAAGGAAAGCACTATCTGCTTCCTCGTACAATTGAGCTCACAGATGCCCATGATTGGCTGGTGATCTCTGTGAGTGGCAGGGAAGTGAGCGTATGCAATCCCTCCTTCCTGCGAGAGCTCGGCCAATTATCTCCCATGGACTCCCGGTCGCGGATGGCTGTGGCATTAAACCACAATAGTCAATGGGTTTAATAGTCACTCGCTTTGTCGATGCACCACTCAGGAGCCCACATCACGACACGGTTTTAGGGCAAAACCCCTCAGCCCACGCGCCACATTATAAAAGATATGATGGCATTTTCTATCTTGTGCACTGAATGCGTTGAATGCACACTTAAGATAGCAGCTCCATATTGGACATCGGACAGCGATGAAAATCAATAAGTTTGTCTTAGTTGCTTAGTCCTAACATCCACACCAAAAATGGTGATGATCGGTGATGGCATTTTTGATCTAGTGCATATAACGCAAGCGTAGACAGACAGATGAGCGGACATGCAGACATTGCATGTGATGACAATACCCCTTGCGCCTCATTGATTAAAAACCTCAGTGATTTCGTGAAAATGTTTGAGGCTGTTTTATTTCAGGTGTGTGTGGGCGGGGATGGGGAGGTGTCAATGAATGTTTTCAGATTCCAATACATTCGATACATGATGCTTCGAGGTTTTGCTCCTGGACAGGAGAAAACTTCAGACGAGGAGTCAGATGGGGTTAAATGGTTTGAGCGTTGGGAACAGTTAGGCTTGTTTAGGCTTGTGAGAGAGAGTGTGTGTGTGTGTGTGTGAGAAACTTGAGAACTTTGGAAGGTGACAGAGCAGGAGGACTTCATTCTCAGAACAGGTTGACACAAACTAATATGTCACTTCTCCTACTAACTCCGGTGGACCAAGCGGTCAGCGACATCGCCAACCCGCTTCCATTGGCCACCTTCAGGAATTTGCTATTGTGAGTAATCACAGGAATTCACGGCAACGTGGGGGCACTTCCTGGAACTGCACACCACGGAGCTTGTTCAACACACACACACACACACACACACACACACACACACACACACACACACACACACACACACAAACACACACACACAC
>JAQNCB010000001.1:78337143-78347186 GCA_030068295.1 Euristhmus nudiceps
GAGTGAGAGACCCAGAGAGAGAGGGGGAGAGACACAGAGAGAGAGAGGGAGAGACACAGAGAGAGAGAGGGAGAGACACAGAGAGAGAGAGGGAGAGACAGAGAGAGAGAGAGGGAGAGACACAGAGAGAGAGAGAGGGAGAGACAGAGAGAGAGAGAGAGAGAGAGAGGGAGAGACACAGAGAGAGGGAGGGAGAGACACAGAGAGAGGGAGAGAGGGAGAGAGAGAGAGAGAGAGAGAGAGAGAGAGTGATGTAAAGTGCAGTGAGTATTCAGGGGGGAACCCTGGGCCTGGCCGTGTACAGACCTGGACAGGAGTGTGTGCGGGAGCTGGATGTTCTCGATGGTCGTTTTCTTGGGGTTCCACTGAGACTCGACAGGATTGGCGGCGGCCAGGATGGACGTGCGTGCGTTGAGCTGACAAATAATCCCAGCCTAACACAAGAACAGAGACATGTTTACACAACAGAGCACCGCGGGGAATTCAGGGTTCTGATTGGCTGTGATGTGGTCGCGTGCCTTGGCGATGGAGAGGGTCTGCTGCTCCATGACCTCGTGCAGCACCGAGCGCGTGCCATCGCTCATCTTATCAAACTCATCGATGCAGCACACGCCATTGTCGCTCAGGACGAGCGCGCCGGTCTGCAGCACCAGCTGCCGCGTCTCCGGGTCCTTCATCACGTACGCCGTCAGACCCACGGCGCTCGAGCCTTTCCCGGACGTGTACTGACCGCGCGGCACCAGGTTATACACGTACTGCAGCAACTGGGATTTACTTGTACCCGGGTCACCACACAGCAAGATGTTGACCTCGGCGCGAAAGTTGCCGCGCCCCGTCCGGCTGAAGTCTTTCCTGGTGCCGCCGAACAGCTGCAGCAGGATCCCCTGGAGAATGACATACACACACGGGTCACGGTGGCGAAACGGCGAGATATTTGAAGCTCAAGCCGAACAAGGACGCACCTTCTTGATGTCCTCGTGCTCGTAGATGCTGGGCGCGAGAGCGGCGGACAGGCGTTCGTAGATGTCCGGCTGTCCGGCGAGCTCTTTGAGCGTGGCGACGCGATCCTCCGTGAAAAGCTTCTGCTCGCGCTCTTCGTCCAGCCTGTGCAGGCGCCGCGCGTCCGTTTTGTGGAAATGTATGGCGTCGATGTGGGTCTTGTACACCGACTTCACTTGGCTCTGTCTGGGGTTCACGCGCATTGGCGTGGCTCTGTAAATCCCTTTATTTATTTAAAAAAAAAAAAAAAAAGGTTAAAATCAACTCGAGTGTCAACGGGACAGAAAAGGGGGCGGAGCTGAAAAGCAGGACACACCAGTGATGTTGACACGGTCTCCAGGCTGCACTTTGTCCACCAGGTCGTTGTGGGCGTACACCACCGTGGTGTGCGGGGTCTGACCAGCAGGCATGTCCTCGGGCGACTCCTGCAGCTTGATCTGAACATTATGGGGGGGAGAAAAAAAAAAAAAAAAAACACACATCAAGGTAAAAAGCAAGGAGTCTCCACTTCAAGCTCGAATAAGGAGACGAGACGTCGTCCGGGACCGAATCTCACCATCTGTTTATCAGAGAACATGGAGCGGTTGTGCACCAGCGCCAAGCTGTGCGTGTTGTTGCAGTTGCGGCACACGGCGGGCTCGGCGATGCGACCGCGGTCCACCTCTACGCGCGTACTGAAGGCGCAAACCTGGCAGCGGAAAAACGCTTCCTGCATCTCCGGGATGAGCTGCGACGTACGGATAACCAAACCGCTGATGGTGATCAGCTGATCGATGTCTGAGATTGAGGAGGACAGTCAGCGAAAACATCCACACACACACGCGAGTAAATTGGCCTGGACCCGGACTCACCCTCGGGGTTCAGGCTGCGCATGTTGCGGGTTTTCAGCGCGTTGTAGGGCCGCACTTGGATTTGGTGCTCCAGGACTGAATCGGGGAAACGTTCAAAGAACAGCTCATTCACCGCCATGTCGAAAGTGGGAATTACTTCCTGTAAATTCAACAGTTTGTATTATTTAATCATACTGGTTTTAAAAGTGGGGGTGGGGGGTTAGGGTGCTGCACTTACCTGAGGATAGCAGATCAGCTGACGGTACAAATCAGCATCAAAGGACTGAAGGTGGCCACAGTTCACGTTCAACACAGGCTCTCCAACAACGCTGATCTACACACACACACACACACTTATAAGACCTGCAGCATCAAATCCAGACCGTTTTTCCTGATGTCGAAATCTAACCCACACCTCATCCAGTTTCTGCATGTACAGCGGCTCGTTCAGATCCAGACTGGCGTTCTCATCCTCCTGGGACGTCGGATCGATAAACCGCTGCAGGAAACGCTGCGTAAAGCACACACACACACACACACACACACACACACACACAAAACCAACCGCGATCACAGACGACTCGATCACAATCAGAGCCCACGGCCGCGAAAGCTGGTCTCATCTCGTCAGCCCGTACCTGAAACTTCTCCTTGCACGTGCCCACGTTGACATCGGTGCCCCAGATGACGAGCCTCTGGCCAGCATTTTGCTCACTGGCGACCGCCGCGTCACCCGACGCCTAGAAATAAGCCGAGAAGCCAATCAGAGTGATGACACCGCGGGCACATAACTGATCTCATTCCACGGTGTGACTCCATTTCCTAACAGCTCTCACGCTGACTCACCGGCTCGGAGTTCAGGTCCACCTGTGGAGCCTTCCTGACAGACCCCAGGTCGGCCCTCTGACGAGCAGGAGTCCCGCGACTGGGCGTGTCGTAAACCAGCGGCGAGCTCATATCCGGTTCGCTCTGTGGGACTGTCGTAAAGGAAGGTGCACGTTAATAAAGGTAAACGTTCGGCCGGGCTTCAAGAGGCTACCGTGGAAACATGCAAATGAGGGAGAAGGTGGTACCGGAGGGGCGGGGCATGGGGCTGGAGAACAGAGAGGTGTCCTGAGGAACGGGGCTCTGCATGTCCGTGCCAGGGGAGGTGGGCATGGGCTGTAATTCCCCCGTGGAAGAGTCCTGGGAGCCACGCACTCGGCCATCGCTTGCAGCTAAGACATGGACACGCAAACGGAAAATCATTATACCTTAGCAAAAAAAAAACAAACAAAAAAAAACTTACGAGAAAGTTACAAGTGTAATAAACAATCCGATGACTCACGGGTTGATGGGTTGCTGTTTCTGCCGCGTTTCCGTGCACTGGACGTCGGTGAAGACATCTTGGCCACTCCCTGAGAAATTTAAACTCTACACGTTAAGTTAATCTGATCGCTTCGGCAATTCACTCACCCTCACTGTTTCACTGTTCATAAAGACTTTGAGTAATAAAGTGCAACAATGAGGATCTCTGAGAGACACCGCTCTTTTAAAACAGGGACGGAATGAGTCTCCAGTTTCAGAGCTCAAGTTTTACAACATGACGTCCTACAGATAGGAAACTTACTTTTCCTTGAACATAAACTCCAATAATGGAAAGCTATAACTTCAGCCTCATTCATGTACAGTGATCCCTCGCCATACCGGACTTCAGGTTCTGTGGCTTCAGTGCATCGCGGATTTTTTTAAAAAAAAATATTAATCGAAAAATAAATAAGGAAAAAGTTTCAGAAAATGCCACGAGGGGTCACTGTTGACTCCGATTCGGTTCTTGGGTTGACTGAGTGCTGATTCTCATCCAAGCCTCCTCTTCTCTCAATGAATTCTGGGAAATTTGTCTCCACCAATCAGCTTGCGAGATTTCAGAGCCTAAAACCTTTTTTTTAACCTTTTCACGATTAAATAGGGGAAAAGCTAAGGGTCACAAGGTCACTACCGACTCCGATTTGGGACTCGGCCTCTGAAATCTCGCAAGCTGATTGGTAGAGATGAATTTCCCAGCAGAAGAGGAGGAGGCTGGGATCCGAATCAGAGTCAGTAGCGACCCCTCATTTTCATGAACTTCTTTTGCTTATTTTTTTTGATGAACTTTTTTTTTTAAAAATCCACAATACACTAAAGCACGATATAGCGAGGGATGGCTGTGCTCTTAATTTGCATTCTAGATTTAAATCATCTAGTGATAATAGGATACAAGTTTAAGTGCATAAAAAAAACCCAGAATTTGTAAGTAATTTGAGAAAAATGAAAGTAATTTGTATTACAGAATGGTAAAATAAAAAAAGCAGATTATATTCAATTATTTATTATTCAATTATTTACTTGACATTTCACCCTGAGAGACTTTTAATTTGTTTAAGGCTCGTTTAAAAGTAATATTTAAATGTTAAGTGCTTTCAAGTCCCCGGATGCAGAAAGAAACCATATTGTACACCAAAATAATAGATACAAATCAATGTGACAAGAAAGTCAAATTATACTTATTTAAAGGGAACAAAAAAGTAAAGAAAAAAATGGTGGCCTCGTGGATAAAATAAGGCGATGGCTGGGTTAGTGATCCGGAGGTTAGCGGTTCAATCCCCACTGTCTGGCCAAGTTGAACAAGGCCCTTAACCCTCAAGTTAAACTGAACACCGAGATGTGAAAACATGTGATACTTTTATTTTGTTTAGTTTCTTAAAAAATAAAAGCCTCGACGCCATTTTCCCATCCGTCTCATTAGGTTTATTCTCCAACATATTTACAGCATTTGGCAGACGCTCTTATCCAGGGCGACTCACATACACGAATTTTTACCCAAAATTTGTCCAGACAGCATGTTTACCATATATAACATTCTTTAATCAGGGCAACTTACAACCGGAATTACTGTTTGTAAACAAAATATTACCAAAAAAAACCCCGAACACATCAACTCACCTTCTGAGAGACTTCTTCCCAAATACACAGCGCGTGGCGCGAAATTGCTCGCGTGACGTAGTGTTCGCGCGGAAACACGGACCAATCGTCAGCCTCGGCGTCACGATTTCATGACAGAGGGAACACACCTTCACGAGTTTGTGTGATTTTTGTATTATTTTTCATTTTCAAATTTCTCTTTTACTTGGTAACATGTATTCAATATTTTGTCAGCATGTTCTATTAAAAAAAATTTACAACCCATATGCTGTTGATTTTAATAACAGCCAGGATAACCATACGCTCCCCCCGTTCATCCGCCAGAAATGGTTTCTCCCAAGATTTTCGCGGGAAAACTGCACAACAACAACAGAGTTCAAGTCACATGACCAGACTTCCTCATTCATTCATTTCTAAACCGCCTATTCGTAAATAGGGTCACGGGGAGGCTGGAGCCTATCTCAGCCGACTCAGGGCGTGGGCGGGGTACACCCTGGACAGCTCACCAGGCCATCACAGAGTCGACACTAACACAGCCATACATACACACACACACACACACTCACACCTATGGGAGATTTGGAGCAGCCAATCAGCCTTCTGTACTGAACCGTCAGTTACATACTTCTACATTTACTGTATTCTCTTTCATTAAAATCAACTTTTACAAATTAACCTAAAAGTATAAATCAGCACGTTTGTGTAAATCATTTGTTTGTGCGACATTTAATAAAATTTTATGGAATAAAAAAATGAGATGAGTGTACATCATAAGTGATTTTTCTTCAAAAATGAATCGATTCCGTTGCTGCATTCCGACTTCAACATCTACAAACAAGTCAGAGAGAAGAAATCCGAATGAATACGACTTAAAAGGTTTGCATGGTTTATCATAACTTCACAGATTTGCTTTTTTGGTGTTCACACAATCCCTGCACTGCACGAGTCTAACTGCAGGATGGGATTTTTGTTTGAAGGCATTTTGACTCCTTTCGTTTTATATAAAGCAGAAACCCAGAAAACATTCCCGAAATGTGTGCTTGCCTTTCCTGCGTCAATTACATTAATTGTGTATAAATGAGTGCAATACATTGAGTTTTCTCCTCTGTAACTTTAAATTAGTGTAACAACAGATGAGGAGATGATGTAGAGAGGGTGGAGTACTTCAAGTTTCTTGGAGTCCACATCACTGCTGACTTCATCTGGACCACAAACGTCTCCCACCAGGTGGGGACAGCAGACCAAAGGATGTACGTCCTCAGAAAGCTCCCACTGCCCACCTATCTACCTGAAACCTACTGATGACACCTCCACTCTGTTCCTAACCCTGTATTCCCTCTTCTTGTCTTTAAGCAGGGCTTTGATGTCTTCAGTGACCTATGGCTGGCGTCAGTGCAGAAATTTATATCGTGAAATACACCCAGTGAGCCAATCGATATCATCACCATGGGGCTGACAGAGTGCTTGCCAGTATGTTACTTCAAAGCAAAACTGTAGCTCATCCAAGACTTCCTCCGACCATCTTGTAGTCACAAGCTGCTTCTTCACAACAGGCACATAGCGTGAAGAAAGACAAATTAAGTTGGGGCGGAATTGTAGGCATCCTTAGTGTTTGTGTCCAGGTCTAAAGTTCTCTCCTGTCTGGTGGGACAGTCCATGCACTGCAAAACGTTTGGCAATGTAGTGTTCATAGTGACATGGTTGAAGTCACCCAAGATCACAATGAAAGCACCTCGGGTACTGAGTCTGTAACCAGCCTACGGTAACATGAACAGTGTCACATGCAGCTGTGGGGTTGGCAGGAGGAACATAGACAGCCACTAAGATGACATGGTCTGAGTCCAACCGCACACAGTTCAATGTGTGGTCCACAACTCCACTCTCTGAGTTATGTCGGCAGTGTCACACCACCGGTTATAGACAAGAATAGCAAGCACCCCTCCTTTCCGATTACCGCTCACTATCCTCACCCCGGACAGTGTGAAAGTCCCTGATGGATACGTTGTCATCAGGAATATGCTGATGCAGCCATGCCTTCATGAAGCACATTAAACTACACTCCCGATACTCCCTCTGACTCTGGCCTACCGCTGTCTGCTCATCCATTATATTCCCCAGTGACCTCACGGTCCCCGTTAGAATAGACGGGACACGCGACTTGTACCTTTTCCTCTCAGTAAGGCTCCGCTGTGTAACTCCCTCCCTCCCTTTCCTCTTCTGTCCTCCACCTCTGCATCCATGTGCGTTTTTCTCCAGATTTCAGCCGGCAAGTCCATGGGTCTGGCCGATAGTCCAGCTGGCTTCAGGGCAATCAGCTGATCCCTGGAGTTGACAAAGTGCGTGGAGTTGCCACATACGGTCCATGAAAGTAACCAAATGTAAATTAAAAATGCCCCCCATTTCATTTCAGACAAATTATTTAACATATTTTAAGAAAAGACATTAATGTTATTGTATTTTAATTGGAGAACATAGACTTCCTGACTAGATGGAATACTGATTGGTTTATTGAGCATATTTTAAAAGTAGCATTCCTATGATTTTAAACAGGGCTCAATAACAAATATTCTTTTATAGAATTATTAAAGACGTTCTTTTGTAAATTTAAATCTTTAATTATTCAGTTTCAGTGAGTCTGCAATCACCATCACCTCCGGCGTCATGTTCCTCTTGAGATATTTTTCTGATCATCACAGTTGTCAAGAGTGGTTGATTTACCACAGCATTCCAGTCAGCTCCCAACCAGTTTGACCCTCTATCATAACATCTTTATTTGCAGAAATCTGTACAACCCCACCCCCCAGATCATTCTAGAAATTGCTGTGAATCATGCATTGGGTAATCACATTCAAAGTAAATATGATTTTAAAAAAAAGAGAGAGGTTTGTGTTCCACAATATTTATTATCCTGAATACAGCCCCTGTGTCACAAATTCAACAGAACCATATATATCTTTTAAAAAAAAAAAAAAAAAAAAAAAAAAAAAAGAGAGAGAGAGCGAGGGGTAAAAAGGGACCAAACCTTGCATTAAAAGTAAACGGTGCTAAAGCTTCGACTGTCGTGCATCTTTTTGACAAGCATTAGCAAGAACTGGGGGACGGGACACACACACACACACCTTTAGGCTTTTATAGCTTATTAACACATCACCACTACACTAGCTATGTTATTACAATGTACTGCTCCCAGATTGCTTAAAAATGAGCAGATTAAGTGATGAAATTTAGCCAAGGATTACAGGAGTGGTGGTGTGGTCAGGATGGGGAGGATCCCTAGTTAATTTACTAAAACTGCTTGAAAGAGTACATCAGGGTGTGATGGCATGTGAGAGAGAGAGAGAAGCTTCATGGGTGTTGAGTTTTGAAATGAACCTCACATTTTCTACTGGGGTTAAACGAATGGTTTAATCTAAACCAGAAAAACTGCTTCCTGAAACCACTAGCCATACTACAAAAAAAAAAAAAAAAAAAAAAAAAAAAAAAAAAAAAAAAGAGAGAGAAAAAGATATATATTTATAAAAAGAAAAGAAAGGAAAAAAAAAAGAAAAAGAAAATTGCCTCTCCTGTTTGTGATCCTAGTCCTAGACTACAGGCACACTTCAGTATAATCATAAAGGCTTCTGCTATTCCAACAATTTATTATTACACTGACGGGTTGTTTTTATTTTTCCTCCAAACTAATCATGCAGCGTCTTTTTTTCTTCTTTCTACCGCCAGGTAAGATCAACATAACTTCCATCCTGCCATATCTGTGGCTATGTGGGGAGAAATACTGAACATCACGCCCTCGCGTTAACATTATTTGAAAGAAGAGAAATCATTTGTGCACTTGATCGTAACAGGATGACATTTCTATTTCCCCGCAAAGCTAAACTATCTTTTTTTCCAAACAGCTGATACTTGCCCTCGCAATGATGTCTGTTCATGTGCAGAGTGAACACATTTACTGGATATTGTGTGTTTTTCCGTTCTTTCTCCATGTCAAATGTCATGATACTCAGAGAATAAGGTCGGGGGGGTGGGGGTGGGGGGTGGTTTGTGTTTGTTTTTAAGACAGATGGTCAAAAACAATCGCTCGTTCATAACTAATTGCTGTATGTCTGTCCTTCAGGTGGTTGGGGAAGCTTCATATTTTCTTTGGACAGCATGAGACGCCGTAGATCTTGAAGAACAGCTTTAATGCTATACGAATTTTGCCATTTTGTAAGAACCGGTATGCTACGTGCATCCACCTGCAACAGGAAACAAGAAAATGAGAAACAAGCTCATTAAGACTTACGAATGAACACACAGGAAATTAAAATACATATTAAATAAAGGAAGACCCTTTCTGGGCATTAACATGGCTAAAATTATTTGGAATACAGTCAGCCCTCGCTATATCGCGCTTCAGGTTCTGCAGCTTCAGTGCATCACAGCTTTTGTTTTAAATTTTCATCTAAAAATAAAGAAAAAATAAGGAAAAATGGGGAAAAGGTTCAGGAAAATGCCGCGAGGGGTCACTACTGACTCAGATGGGAAATTCATCTCGACCAATCAGCTTGTGAGATTTCAGAGCCGAGTCCCAAACTTGAGTCGGTAGCGACCTTGGGCTTTTCCCTTAACTTTTTCACTTTTAACCCTAGAATGGTTACCTTCTAATTTGCTAACGTGGAAGGTAAACCCGGGAGAATTTTACCCTAAATTAATTAACATGTAATAACATACTTATGATGTACTTAAACTCACACTGCCAGACATACGAGTTACACAACCACCTCAATTACACCGCGTGAATTCCACCCTGGTAACCGTTCTAGGGTTAAATAGGGAAAAAGTTAAGGGGTAGGCCGCAAGGTCACTATCGACTCCGGTTTGGGACTCGGTTTGACCAACAACAAGCCAGCCTGTCTAAGTGCTCGCCGCCCACCGCTGGTTAGCAAGCAGCTAGCCGGCCTATGAGCTGCTTGCTGTGCCGCATGTCTGAGTTTCTATGCTTGGAATGAGAACTGAATCCTGGCCATCCTCATACAGGGATGAGAATGAGAAATTGTATTTTCAGCTGAAAATTTAGTCTGGGGGCCAAGAAAATTTTTCAAAATGAGAGCTTTGATATGTATTCTGGTGGTATCTGAGGCCAAGAATTTGAGAATTAGTGACATGATTTACTGGTAAGTATAATGATCTATAAAAGATTCAGACAGCAGGTATGTGGGAATAATCCACCGGAAAACTGAAATTAAGTCAAGACATTTTATTCAATATACACTGTATAAATGTAAAGAATATTCCATA
>JAQNCB010000001.1:78468857-78480802 GCA_030068295.1 Euristhmus nudiceps
TGTTGAATATGTATTTATTGATATTATATACACATATACATGTACGTATACGTCAGTCAGGGGGTCCATCCTACTTCGCAGAAATTCGGTGTTCGTGTCGGGTCTTGACCCCATTAACCACCAAAAGTGAGGGATCCCTGTACTTCCTCCAGTATATACTACATTTTCAAAAAGACCTTTCAGCGATACCTATCAAAATTCCATGCCATGATTACACACTGCACTTGCTCATCATTCGGGCTCGACCTTGCATCTGCCAAATGCTAATCCTGAACATAGTCGCTATCGACATGAGCCCTCAGAGAGCGCAAACCTCTGCCAAGCCAAGCAGTCTCCCCTAGGAACCAAAATGTACCAAAAAAGTACTATCTCACAGTGTTAAAGAATATTTAAAAAATTCCTAAATCTGAAATTGTTATCAGGATCATTTCCAAAATGTAATGGAGTCTTCCTCATCCATAACCGTGCCTCTGGTAAGAATTTCATGTAAACCCTTTATAACTTTTTGCAAATAACAGACAGGATACATCACCTCCAGCTGGGCCTGCTGTAATACTACACTTCCAAAACAAAACAAAAAAAGCTCTCTCATTCATTCTAAGACTTATTCTTAATCCTAATTAGGGTTGTCTGGAGGCTGGTGCCCCCCTTAGCCGACTCTAGGCAAGGGCAGGGTACACCCTGAACAGCTCGCCAGGCCATCACAGCTAGAAAGTGCATTCATAGCATGCATACAGACACAGAAATACAACAAGAGAAACAATAGAGCCACCTGCTCTCTCTCACATAATGTTAAAGAATCCTTTAAAAAAATTCACGGATCCAGAGTTCAATACGGATCATCTCCGAGATCTAATTTAGGCTTCCTTGCTCAAGACCCCACCTCTGGTAGAAAGTTCTGATATTTTTGGATAATCTTGCTGACAAAAAGACACTCCAAGCCTAAATGGGGCGTAACCTCCTTGGTGGAGGTAATAAGTGTAATGGTTAGTTACCTTGGTAACATTTTGAGTAGTTAACCTTGGAGGTGGAAAGTGAGAGTTACAGTGCTAAACTTTAACCCTAGAGCGGTTACCAGGGTGGAATTCACCCGGTGGAATTGAGGTGGTTGTGTAACTCATACGTCTGGCAGCATGAATATAAGTATGTTAAAACTATGTTATAAGTATGTTATTACATATTATTTAATTTAAGAGTACAATTCTCCTGTGTTTACCTTCCACGTTAGAAAATTAGAGGGGAAGCTTTCTAGGGTTAAGTAGCTGTTTTGTCGCATTTTGTAGAACTGATATAAAGAAACCTAACATTTTAATGTTGCATGCTTGTTTTTGCCTCTAAGGAGGAAGTTGTGTTTTTTCTGCTTTGCTTGTTTGCTTGTTTCAACTTCAAGCTAAAGAGTTATGAACCGATTACCATGAAATTTCTACCAGAGGCGGGGCTTTGGATAAGGTACAATCCATTCGATTTTGGAGATGTTCCAGATCCAGGAAGTGTGGTATTCCAGCAGGATTAGCAAGGGGTGCTACACACTTTTGTTTTTTCCAAAATGTTCTGACTTGGTGGAGGTTTGTGCTGTCCGAGTGCTGTTAGTTTAAATAAAAAGGTTAAATCTTGTATCTCAATTTACTTAAAGAGCAACCCTAACCCAAACCCAAACCCTAACCCAAACCCTGTACCTGATCTGGAGCCATTTGCTTTCAGTCATAACAAAACATTCTTATAAATAGACTTAATTATAGGAAACACACAGAAACAGGAGTACAACACAAAAAGAAGACAGGAGTCTGTCATCTCCATTTGTTGATGTCTGTTTGTTTTGCAGATTATTTACATGGGCTGGGTGGAGGAGAAGGAGCAGGACTGTGTTCAGGACCGCATGTACACTCCAAAGTTCTTGGCACTAAGGGGTTCATCTCTTTTCAAATTCTCAGCACCTCCAGTAAGCAGTTGGTCTTGTTTGGTGCACGCAGTGTTTACCCTCTCGAACCCTCCTGCTAATGTTCATGACTACCTCCTTCCCCTACAATAGCGCCGCTGCCTTGACATTAAACATGATTGCTGCAAATTTACAACGTATTATGTTTGAAGTGCGTATCTCTTTGTATGCTTGCACCCACACAATCCCTGCTACCATCACTGAGCTTTTTGTTCACTGTACAAGTCTTCCATTAAACGGAAATCCATTAAACTCCGTTTAATCAACTCTAATCTCCAGACGCTGTCAGCAATTACTTTTAAAAGGTGCAATACAGAATACGACAAGATTATCCAGACTGTAGCTTTAATAACACGGGACTTTTTTTTCCTCTTGATTTTAGTGTGAAGTGTGGCTGTCGATGCTCATTAATGCAAGCTGAGGCTTGTAGCGTCGCGAGCAATTTGTGAGCGAATTGCATTACCTTCTTAAAACGGAGTATACAGTCCATTTCATTTTATTTGGGTCCTCAAGAGGAACGCCATACTCATGAAACCAGGCCATTATTTGGACCGGTCTATTTTCCGATAAGATTTTAATTAAACGTCTGGCTTTTTTTCCCCCTCCTCAATCCATTTCCAGAGATATTTTATTAGGCTGATATGTTTTCTGATTGGAAGTCGAGTGGAAAGCGACTTTACGATGCGGTAAAATAATGTAGTTCAGGAAACCAACTGGAGGTGACATTTTTCTCCATCGCCTCGCTCCCTGTCTAACAAACCTGAAAGAAATGAAATTTTCAATGTTATAGGTAACAACCTGGGACTGGACCAGGGCTGAACGAAGCTATACTGTCTACGAGATCATGTGCAAGATCCTTAAGGTAATAGCAATCAATGTTGTGACCATAGTATTATACTTTATTCTGGGTTTCAAGGTCATGATGGTTCCAGAGAATTTACGACGTTCAGCAAACCCTTTTTAATGTAAAAGCCCTTGAGTTGAAGCTGTAGTTCAGCCTTGTAGGTATGTCTTTATTTACAGCCGGTGGTGCTGGAAAGGTGCCATGCTGGTTCTCGGAGCCATATTTCATTCCTGTATTTCAGGACGGCGAACTCCTGGACAAGCGGCGGCAGTGTTTTAGTGTGCAGATGGACACGGGAGAGGACGCGGTGTTTAGTGTGGAGCTGGAGAGTGATCTCGTGCTCTGGGAGAAGGCTTTCCAGATGGCCACCTTTCTCGAGGTGGAAAGAATACAGGTACTGTGGATGCATCTACACGTGTCCAAAAAAATGCAAGGGGCTTAACACATGTACACATGAATGTTCAACTCGGGGGTGAAAAAAATGAACAAACAGACCATTAGCCTTTAAAATATATATATATAAAAAAAAACCCAACATTAAATAAAAAAATGTATAACATTTTTAATATTTCCCACTCAACATTCGTTTTTTCCCCAGAGTAAGACGTACGCCTGCATCGCAGAGAGCCACCTGATGGGGCTCACCATCGACTTCAGCATGGGCTTCATCTGCTTTGACGCAGCATCCAAGGTGAACCCAGTGATTTCTATCATCACACGTGGAAGTAGATACAACACTTTGGTTTGTAGTTTGGTAAAATTGCACGCAAATTTCTGTTTATGGTTCACAGGAAAAAAAACATTCACAGAGGTGCTACCAGTACGGATTCTCCGTATTTTGTAGGGAAAGTTGATGTAAATACGGTGTTGCGTTACAGGGGGCTATTTTGTTCGGAAAAATAAAAAGAGCACGCTCTCTCTCTCTCTCTCTGTCTGTCTGTCTCGAGCGCTGTCTGTCTCGAGCACTGTCCGTCTCGAGCGCTCTCTCTCTCTCTGTCTGTCTCGAGCGCTCTCTCTCTCTGTCTGTCTGTCTCGAGTGCTCTCTCTCTGTCTTGAGCACTCTCTCTCTCTCTCTGTCTGTCTTGAGTGCTCTCTCTATCTGTCTGTCTGTCTCGAGCGCGCTCTCTCTCTGTCTGTCTGTCTCTCGCGCTCTCTCTCTCTCTCTCGCTCTCTGTCTGTCTCGAGCGCTTTCTCGCTCTCTGTCTGTCTCGAGCGCTCTCTCTCTCTGTCTGTCTCGAGCGCTCTCTCGCTCTCTGTCTGTCTCGAGCGCTCTCTCGCTCTCTGTCTGTTTCGAGCGCTCTCTCGCTCTCTGTCTGTCTCGAGCACTCTCTCGCTCTCTGTCTGTCTGTCTCGAGTGCTCTCTCACTCTCTGTCTGTCTCGAGCGCTCTCTCTCTCTCTCTGTCTGCCTCTCTCGCTCTCTGTCTGTCTTGAGTGCTCTCTCGCTGTCTGTCTGTCTCGCTCTCTCTCTGTCTGTCTCGAGCACTTTTTTGGGTAATTTTGATTGAATACATTGTTTTTCCTGAGCAAATTTTTTCATTATATAATCATTACATTTACTCATAGCAATCATTCATTCATTCATTTTCTGAAGCGCTTAATCCTAATTAGGGTCGCAGGGAGGCTGGCGCCCATCTCATCCTACTCTGGGCAAGGGCAGAGTACACCCTGACCAGCTCGCCAGGCCACTGCAGGGCATAAACACGCTGACGGCTATGCAGCTCCTATTGATGAAAGTCAGCAATGGTTCTTTTACATCCCTCTCACTACAGACAGGGAGAGACACGGCCGGCCTTTGGTTACCCAGTTAGGGGCACTGGGGGTCGGAGCAATCAGACCTTATCAAAAGGAGGCAATTCACTGCTTTCATAAAGAGATTATCTTTTCTAAATTAGAGAATATCTAAATTAATATTAAGCATAATGTACTTCAGCCTATCAGTCCACAATATTTTCTGTTTCTCATGCGGCACCTTGGGAATTGTCCACCCGGATGTAGTGTTGAATTTCGGCATTGCTGTGTAAGCTGCGGGACGGACTGTATACTTATCGCCCCCTGCAGGTCGTGTTGTGGCGGTACAAATTCTCCCAGCTCAAAGGATCTTCAGACGACGGCAAGAGCAAAATCAAGTTTCTCTTCCAGAACCCAGACACGAAGCTCATTGAGGCAAAGGTAACTGATGTCGCTATAATCGGACGCATAATCCACCACGGGAAAATGAGAAGCCTCTGTCGAGCAGCTCGAGGTTAAACAGAAGGGAATTGGAATTGATCCTGAATGTTAATGAATCTTGTGTGCTGTGGATTCATCGCGTTTTCTCGGGAGGGGGTGTTGACGCCTTGCTGTTTCTAAATGAGTGGCAATGCGACACTTTGTCTTCTTCTCTCCCTCACAGGAGCTGGAGTTCTCCAACCTTTTTGCCGTCCTGCACTGCATCCATGCATTCTTTGCTGCCAAAGTGGCATGTCTGGATCCAGTGTTCGTGGGCAGTTCGAATTCCGCGGCAGCTGCAGTGGTGCCCACGGTGACCTCAGTCCCCTCCCTTGGCCAAGCTGCCAGGTTGAAGTACTTGAGCTGAAAGACTTTTTGATATTTCCAGCTCTGGCTTTAAAAAACATTAGACAGCCCTGTGACGGCGGCGGAAAGGTTTCAACAGCCGTGACTCATTTCCTTCTGGGATTACACGGCGAAGCCTGCGTAGATTGGGCCAAAGACTTAAATTAAAAAGTTGGGCGTGATATTATATTTTGATTATGGAGTGGCTGTGTGTGTATGTGCGCGTGTGGACGAGTATGCTCCGTTGCCGTTTCCTAATATTGCGGTGTGTGCTTTTAAAATGTTCATTTTATCCCCTTTGTGGTCATTTTGAATACCAGGTGTCATCAACTGTACTATTTTTCACAGTGCTGTGCAGAAGTATTCCGCCCCTTCGAATGTTCTGTTCTACAATTGACCTAAAAGGTGCAAAATATACATGTTTTGGTTTGTTTGTTTTTTTTACTCAAGTTCAATAAATAAATAATTTTTTAAAAATCTGGACAGGAACAATACCACTGGATCAATTTTACACATCTGAATAATTCAAAAGAACAACACCATGCTACCATAACCATGCTTTGCCATGATGGATGGAGTTCTCAGGGTGATGTTCAGTGTTTAAAAAAGAAACAAACAAACAAAACATATCTTGTGGTACTTGATTTGCACAAAGGCAGACTCCATTCAATTACTAATTGCACTGGAAATTATATAAGGGCAAATCATTTGATTTAATTCTTCCATCCAATTTGATTTGATTGAACTTGATGGAATACTTGCACAAGGCACTCAACACTACGATATAACTCAGACAAGATTTTAAAACAATAAAACCTAAAGAACAAAATCTCTACCTAAATTTTATAATAATAATAAAAATAATAATAATAATCATCATCATCATCATCATCATCATCATCATCATCATCTTCCACTTGATCCACAGTCAGCCTAAGCAGTGAGGTCCAGACGTCTCTCTCGACAGCCACTTCCTCCAGATCTTCCAGGGGGGCTCCGAGGCGTTCCCAGACCAATCGAGAGACATAGTCCCTCATTGTGTTCTAGATCGACCCTGGGGTCTCTTCCCGGTTTGACTTGCCGGAAATCACCACACCAGGGAGGAGCCCGGGAGGCATTCTAACCACATGCACAAGCCACCTCAACTGGCTCCTCTCAATGTGGAGGAGCAGTGGTTCGACTCCAAGCTCCTCCCGGATGGCTGAGCTTCACACCCTATCTCTAAGGGAGAGCACTGCCACCCTGCGAGGGAAGCTCATTTCAACCACTTGTGTCCGCGTTCTTCTTCTTTCGGTCACTACCCAAAGCCCAAGACCATATGTGAGGGTTGAAACGTAGACCGACTGGTAAACTGAGAGCTTTTCCTTCATGACAGACTGGTACAAACTCCACTTTACAGCAGAGGCTGTAGTGATCTGCCTGTCGATCTCCCGCTCCATCCGTCCCTTACTCGTGAACAAGACCCCGAGATTCTTAAACTCCTCCACTTGTTGCAGGACCTCATTCCAGACCCAGAGGGTGAATTCCACCCTTTTCTGGCTGAGAACTATGGCCTCAGACTTGGAGGTGCTGATTCTCATCCCGGCTGCTTCGCACTCCGCTGTGAATCGCTCCAATGAGAGCTGGAGGTCCCGGCTTGATGAAGCCAAGAGGACAACATCACCTGCAAAAAGCAGAGATGAGATCCTATGGCCGCCAAACCAGAACCCCTCAACGGGATTTTGCATCGGTGACAGCTCGGGCTGCAGCATGTTTTGCCTGCCGGTACCTGTCTGCTGCTTCGGGAGTCCCACAGGCCAATAACCTCGATTGGACTTCTTTTTCAGCTGGACAGCACCCCTCACCTCAGGTGTCCACCACCAGGTTCCGGAGTTACAGCCACGATAGGCACCGATGAACTTCCGGCCAGAGCTTTGGGCTGCTGCCTCAATGATGGAGGCACGAAACATGGCCCATTCAGATTCCATGTCCCCTGCCTCCTATGGGATGTGGTCGCAGCTCTGCCAGAGGTGGGAGTTAAAGGCCCCTCTGACAGGAGACTCCACCAAATGTTCCCAGGAGACTCTTCCCTTACACTTTTGGGCCTGCCAGGTCTGGAGTCCGGCCTCCCCCGCCATCGAAGCCCGAGCCAGCTCACCACCAGGTGGTGATGGGTTGACAGCTCAGCTCCTCTCTTTACCCGAGTGTCCAGAACATGCGGTCACAGGTCCGATGACATGACTACAAAGTCAATCATCGAACTGTTACCTAGGGTGTCCTTGTGCCAAATGCACTTAAGGACACCCTTATGTTTGAACATGGTGTTCGTGATGGACAAGCCGTGATGAGCACAGAAGTCCAGCAACGAAACCCCATTTGGGTTCAGATTGGAGAGGCCGTACCTATCAATCACATCCTTCCAGGTCACACTGTCATTGCCCACATGGGTGTTGAAGTCTTCCAGGACGATCAGGGAGTCCCCAGGGGGAGCGTTCTCCAACACACACCCCCTAAAGACTCCAAAAAGAATGGGCATTCTGAACTGTCATTTGATGCAAAAACACAAACAACAGTCCGGTCCCGACCCCCCACCTGATAGCGGAGGGAAGTTACCCTTTCGTCAACCAGGGAGAACCCCAACATGTGGGTGCCAAGATGGTGGGCAACAAGGATGGACTCCAGAATGGAATAAGGTCCAGCCCTTCTCGAGATGGGTGGTTCCAGAGCCCAAGCTATGTGTTGAGACGAGTCCAACTATGTCTAGTCGGTATCTCTCAACCTCACGCACCAGGTCAGGCTCCTTCCCTGCCAGAGGTGTGACATTCCAAGTCCCAAGAGTCAGAGTCAGTAGCCGAGGATTGGTCCGACAGAACCTACGCCTTCGGCTGCCACCCAACTTACACTTCACCCGACCGCTATAGCCCGTCCCACAGGTGGTGTGTCCATGGGAGGGCGGGCCCATGTCCCTTTTTCAGGCTGGGCCCAACCGGGCGCCATGGGCAGAAGCCCGACCACCAGGCGCTCGCGTTCGCGCCCCTCCCCTCCAGGCCTGGCTCCAGGGGGGACCATGGTGACCCATGTCCAAGCAAGGGAAACTGTGTCCTGTAATATTCTTTATCCATAGTGGTTTTCCAGAAAAGCCAACATAATAATAATAATAATAATAAGAATAATGCTTTGTACATATTGGACCTTGTCCTTATGATTTGTCATTCAGAACATGATGCCATCATATGAAGAAAACAAGAATTTTTAGATCAAGCAGACTATGTAGCATAGCCCAAAGCATTCAATCTCAAAACCTGCCTCTTCAGATCTTAGTTTTCAGTTTTAGTATGAATTAGATTTAAAATGGAAGTATTTCACATTCAGTCTTTCACAACCTGTATGCTATTACTTTCTCCAGTGAGATGGTCAGGAAAAAAACCCCCCGATATATATATATATATATATATATATATATATAAATAAAATCATAATCATCACTGCAGTGCACTTTAATCCAGAAATTTACCCAAGTGTAACTTCACCTTAATTGAAAAAAAAAAAAAGTTTTTTGGAATGTGTTGGATGAAAAAAGTTGATACAATATGCTGGTACGTGGACCGTTTTTTATTTTCTTCTATTTTATTTTATTGCTGTGTTCTCGCAATTGCAGCTTGATTACTTTTTTTGTTGAGGTGTTGCAAAAGTCAGCAGATGAATTTTACCCAGTTCAGATGTCTGCTGGCTCGGAACTTTTTGGTGCGTCACTGAACGAGTGCCAGGTTTAAAATGAACCTTTGATTTTTGCCAACCACTGATTGTTTTAATAAAGATATACAATTAATGGCAGGTTGTTTCTTTTCCTATATATATATATATATAACAGCTTGCACTTTTACACCCAAAAATTTACATGATGAAATATTTTGACGGAGTTCGAGTCGGTTTGATAGTTGTGGGATTCCGCCATGTCTTATGAAGAGTAAAATCAAGCCTTGGAACATTGAGAGCCATAATTCCTACACATGTGCTTTTACTCATGTAGGTTGCTAAAAAGACGGCAGACGAAATTAGACAGCGAGTCTTCTAGGACATGGATCTTCACAAACGTTAGAATTTATTAAAGAGTTCACACCTCATATAGTTCATACTGTACACACATATATCCAGCAGATAAGAGACTTCAATCCTGACTTTAGCATGAAAAGTGATGCTTGTGTAAAATATCCACTGGGGAGAAAGTCCCATATTGGCCCAGTCTGAGAAAAAAAAAAAAAAAACCCAAAACATTATTATACCTATATACACACCTCAAATTACATTATACGAATATAGTTGTGGTTTTGTGCTGTAAAGAAAAATAGAAATACAAAGAGTTTGAATTGAGTTGAATTGATTTGATAGTTGCCTCAACACTGAAGTGCATTCCTACGAAAAATATAATGCAATCTCATCCTTGACAAGAAATGAGTCTTAAGTCTTTTTCCCCACATGTATTAGTTAAGAAGTGGCTGTATATACCGTTATGCTTCTTTTCATCTACAAAAGAAACTTAAACCAGACAACAAGAAACTGAAAATGATTTCAGATACACAAAATACAGAATTTTTACAAATTAGATTTTTTTTACTTTTCTTTTTTTTTTTTAAAAAAAAGGATCTTAAATTCTGTTAATTTCTGTAACATGACAATTCTTAGCATCTATAATTAAGTTATAGTTAATTATAATAATAATACTAATAATGATTATAATACAAATGAAGTAATTAACGGAAAATACATATAGTGGGCGTTCCTTGTGAAACACCCGACGGCAACTTGCGACTGGACTTAATACCTCAAAAACGATGGCCGTGTGTGTGTTGACATCAAGGCCCAGGGAAAGTGCATGTTAATGCTTTCTTGAAAAACGGTTATTTCGTGGAACGCAAATCAAGCAAGGTCACAGAGTAAAAAGATTCGTCAATAGAAAACTCTATCAATAGTGCAATTTAACCAAAATTCACTTACGACTGGACCGAAGAACTTTTAAAGTTAGAATCAATGAAGCCCGCTTCATATTGTACCTCTGGGGGGAGGGGTTTCGACAGCCATGCGCATTTTTGTTGTGCATCCTACAGAACTACAGGATGATCGAATAGATATTGGATGAGAAATCCACACCATCGGGTGAAACGCCATACAGCTGTGCAGCACATTTTCAAAAAAAAAAAAAAAAAAAAAAAAAAGGATCAGGCTCCGGTGGTGAACGGATAGAAAGATTTCTGTTGTAATATGAATGAAACGTCGTAGCAAACTGCAGAGTACAAACTAATGGAGAGACCAAGAAACCTGGAAATCCGTTCTGGAGGAGAACCCTGGTTGCGGCAGTCCTTAGTGTGCGAGGGGTTTCAGTTATAAATCGTTTAATAGCGTCCTGGAAAGCACACGCACAGAGGGCTGAAATTCGCCTTGAAATCTTGAAAACAAATTAAATTATGCTACATTATCAAATTAATTCAGAAATAGAGAGAGAGAGAGAGAGCGAGAGAGAGAGTCATCGATATAAAAACATTGCTTGATCCTCGGCAGAACATCAGCTCGTCTCCTTATTTCTCTCTGTAATACAGCAGATACGCCTTGAGTGGCTCAGGCAGGGGCAAGCTCAGGATCTTGTCTCTTAGAAGGTTGACCTGAGGCAGCTCAGGTTTGTCTTTCTCTGCCTCTTTGGCCTGCTCTTCCTCTTTGATGTCCTCGTCGTCGATCTTCTCGTCCTCCTCGCTCTCCATGGACTGCGGGATCAACTGGTTGTCCACGAATACGTAGGTGTTGACTTGGCGGCGGTGGGCTTGGCGGCAGCGCCTGCGCTTGCGCTTCTGGGGCACGCGTGGCCCTGTCCCCTTGGACGTGTTTTCGTCGTTGGTCAGGTTGCGCAGCGTGCGGCGGATGTAGATGCGCGCCAGGTCCTGGAGACTCCGCACCGACAGCGGAGCTGGGGCAGCACATGCAAGAACGCAACGGGTTAACAAGCAACAGGGACGGACGGCATACATTCAGAACGTGTTTACCACACTTCATAGGCTGGTGAAGCTGAGCACCAGTGCATCACTCCCTTCCCTTCAAGGTCCTGGCCCTCTCTCAAATTTATTATAGTGCGCTATAAACCAAGGCACTGTACTGCACTGTAATCCCACTGAGATGACTTTTCACTTTAATATTCAACCCACATCTCTCTATCCATCTATTCTTCCCTATAAACTTTAAATGGGATTTTTTTTTTTATACTGACCACAATATCGCCAAACATCTTCATGTTCCGTGCAACCGTACAAAGCACTCTACCTCTTTTCCCCCCCTTCGTATCATTTGGATGGTGCACCTCACCTCCCGTCTACCCATCTACTTCCCATTAGAACCCACTGACTACCGTATTTTCCGGACTATAAGTCGCAGTTTTTTCATAGTTTGGCCAGGGGTGAGACTTGTACTCCAGTGCGACTTATATGTTAAACTTTTACATTTTTTTTACCAGCCAGCCGGAATAGTTACCTAACAAAGTTACTAGCCAATCAGAAAATCAACTAGCCAAAGCGATCTCAGTGAGTTCAACCCTTGGTAAAAATGACACAGAAGATTATATATTATACAATTGTTCATAACTAATATGC
>JAQNCB010000001.1:78618473-78632010 GCA_030068295.1 Euristhmus nudiceps
ACACACACACACACACACACACACACACACACACACACACACACACACACACACACACACACACACACACGATTAAAGAGCTATAATTGCTGTTAATAACAGTACTTATGCTTACACACATCGTTCTAAAAAGCATCACCAAAAAAAAAAAATAAAAAAAAAATAAATAAATAAATAAATAAATAAAAATGTTTTTCTTTCCACGTTCGGTTCGTCACAATCATGCTGTGAAACACAAAACAACCAAACAAACAAACCAACAAATAAAACATCGTTAATGGTTTCACCTTTTTTGCTTGACAATATTCTTTTTCCATGACCTTCCCCAGGACCCAGGGTCGCCTCGTAGCGCCGGTCGCTACAACAACAATCACAAAAATTACCTTATTACAGCAGGAGCACAAACAAACAAACAAACAGTTTACATGGAACCAAGTCCGGTTTAGACGGGTATGGTCCAGTTAGGCTCTGGGTCTGGCTAAGACGGAGCAGATTCGAGTCCAGTTTAGAGCGGGTCGAGTCCGGTTTAGAGCGGGTGAGACTCGAGCCCCTACGATGGCCTGGCGAGCTGTCCAGGGTGTACTCTGCCCTTGCCCGGAGTTGGCTGAGATGGGCTCCAGCCTTCCCCCGCGACCCTATCTAGGAATAAGCGGCTTGGAAAATGAATGAATGAATGAGACTCGAGCCCAGTTTAGCCCAGGTTGACTCCGGTTTAGAGAGAGTCAGACTCGAGTCGAGTTTAGATGAGTCAAGTCCGGTTTAGACAGACTTGGATTTAGTTTAGACACTGTGTGTCTGTGTGTGCACGTGTGTGTGTGTGTGTGCGCGTGTATGTGTGTGCGCACGCGTGTATGTGCGCGTGTGTGTACGTGTGTGCGTGTGCGCGCGTGTACGTGTGTGTGGAGACCTGGTTTGAGATCCAGCGCAGTGAGAGATTCCGAGTGCAGGAAGTAGAGCGTGGGGCCGACGGTGAATAAGACGTAATTATCGTGTCGCTCGTCGAGGATTATCAGAACCAGATCACCGACCTGAAAACTGAAGAGAATCAAACATTAAGAAGAACAGAGAGAGAACGGGCCTGCAGGGGGAAGAGAAGAGAAAAGCGCGAGACTTACTCTCGGATGGCGATTTTCTCCGAATGCCTCGAGGACACCGACGACATGCTCTGCGACATCTGCACACAACACGACACGAGTGAACACAGTGACACACGGCACCAGCCCACTTCCTCTCTCTCTCCCTCTGGAACCATCCCGGTGTTCTGTAGAACCCGATCCACACACCGCTGACCCAGCCGCACGCAAACGGGCAAAAGTAAAGGACCAGAGTGAAAACATTCCAAATAAAAAGCGATGATATAAAAGTGGCGGATGTGGACACGGTCCCCGCCCGCTCCGTCTCCAGCGCTTCAGTTTACAAAAATATTACCAGAGTCTCTTCTGAGAAACAACAAAGCAAGTTGGGTTTTTTTTTTTTTTAGCTTTTCCTCTCCGGCTCTGATCTGGAAAACACTATTTTAATCTTCTTTGTCCTTCGTGACACCATAAAATTTCCTTTTGCTCCTCCGTCTGGCTAACTGGCAATTTGTGTCCATGACCCCTTGTTCACTTTCACTAGTTCACTTTGACTCGTGTGGAGGAAAAAAACTCAGGAAGGAATAATTACATTTCAATAAATTGATGGAGGAAGTGAAGTGTTCATTAACACTTGATATTTTTTATTTATTTAAACATGTTATTTTGCACCCTTGACAGCCAAAAAAATAGGCATAAACTTCAAAATATATAATAATACCGGTAATAATCAAAAATAATACTGATAATGACAAGTTAGTTTATTCATTACATAAACATACATTTTAAAAAGGCATGTTATTTTTTATGATCACCTATTGTTTATTACTATTATTACCACCACGACTCCTACTCTTATTATTGTTTATTTTTATTATTATAGTATTTATTATTAGTATTATTTTTGTTTATTTTTGTTACTCATCGTTCATTCATTTTCATAGCTGCTTAATCATAATTAGGGTCAGGGAGAGACTGGCGCCCATCTCGGGGTTCACTATTATATCAATAAAAACTATTATTATCAACATCATCATCTTCATCTTCCTCCGCTTGATCCGAGTTCGGGTCGCGGGGGCAGCAGCCCAAGCAGTGAGGTCCAGACGTCCCTCTCCCCGGGCACTTCCCGGGGGACACCGAGGCGTTCCCAGACCAGCCAAGAGACATTGTCCCTCCAGCGTGTCCTAGGTCGACCCCAGGGTCTCTTCCCGGTCGGATCTGCCCAAAACACCACACCAGGGAGGCGTTCGGGGGGGGGCATTCTACCCAAATGCCCGAACCACTTCGACTGGCTCCTCTCAACGCGGAGGAGCAGCGGTTCTACTCCGATCTCCTCCCGGATGGCTGAGCTTCTCACCCTAAGGATTATTATTGTTGTTGTTTACTGTTTATTTTATTTATTTATTATTTTGCTGTTTATCATTATTAGTATTGTGGTTAATTATTATTGTTGCAGTAAATTACTATTTTTTTTGGTGCTGTTTATTATAATTAGTTATTACTATCATCATCATCATCGTTATTGTTTATTAGTAGTGTTTTTGTTCTTAATTATCATTCTTGTTATTATTATTATATTATTATTATCATCATCATCATTACTAATGGAACATTTTTATTGTTTTTAATCATCATTTTTGCTTGGTATTATTATTATTATTATTATTATTATTGGTATTATAATTATTAAATATTATGCACTTTTTCTTTTTTGGTAAAAAGCCAAACACCTCTCTGTAGTGATATCACGTCTCTGTGACGAACCCTCTCCATGACATCACTTCCTTTCTGTGACATCTTCACAGTTTCCCACTCGCTCGGGTACGTCACAGCTCATCGCTCATCTTCCTCTTCATCACAACCTGTGCGTGTGTATCTGACTCCTTGCTTTGACCTTGGTAATCTCGGCTTGCAGAAATTCTTTTTAATGTTTTATGAGTGAACATGATTCACATGCTCAGAGTGGATTTACATACAACAACAACAATAAGGCCTGCCACGTGCGGAACCACATGCAGTCATTTTATTTGGTTATGCTGCCACCTAGTGGCGCTTCAGCACAAGTGTAACTCCACACTGCAGGACGACAGGCACGTCAATCCCTGATGACAATGTGCTGCTCTGAACCACATCACGAACACGACACCAGTCCTGCACTTCAATGATGCACAAACGACCGACCGAACCTCTCCGCACCGCCAGAACTCAACGCTGCTAAACACAACGCAACGGGTCGAAATCATTCCAGTAGAACAATATTCCTTAAGGAGACACACGTACCAGTCTCTGGCTGAGCCTCTTGTTCTCCTCTTCTTTCATGTGCAGAGTCTGGAACAGAGACAAGCACACAAAGTTTACTTGATCTCCCGAAACATGGCGGAGATTACAAGTGCAGAACAGTGAAGAAGATCCACTCACTCGCTCCAACATCAGAATCCGCTGCTTCTCCTCGGACAGCATCAGCACGTTATCACTACGAGACAATTCAACACAGGCCTTACTGCAACACCCTACCAAGCACAATCATTCAGAACTCTACAGTGAACACCGACACACACACACAGTGACTCGTATGATTCACGAGTCGTTTGCTGTTTAAGGAAGAGAAATAAATAAATAAAAAGCACCTCCAGCACCAAAACATCGTAAAATCAACACTTCGATCATTATATACATTTATCTCTCTCTCTCTCTCCCTACTCTAAAACAACTCTTACATATATATATCGTCAAATAAATCTTAAATTAATTAATAAATCAATAGAGTGAGTTGGCAGGTGAGTCATTTCAGGTCCTGAATCAGATTTGAATCATATTCGGAGAGTCTCGGGGGAAAGCAGTAGTGAAAGTACTTCTGGGACGTTTGATTTTTTTAACGTACAGCTTGGGAACTTGGCATTATTTTCGTAGCATAAACAGTTTGTCACATACAAGGGTTTTAATCTCGCTGCAATTCAACCTTGTTTAAAACATTTCACACCTGATATAAATCTGAAGGATCGCACCAGCCGCGACCTAGCCGTTACAAACAACTGGCGGCCATTTTGCTGACTTTAAACTTGACCTACAGAGAGCTTTTCAGAAAATTGTTTGAACCTTCGATCCCAAGTCGCTACGCTGAAAACTTGATGCTGATATGTCAAGCAGTTCTTGAGATTCAGCCACTAAAAAACATAAAAAAAATAAATAAAACAAGTGAAATGAAAACTGTACCAGCTACGCTGTCGCAGCTGGTAGCTAGCGTTTTAATGATTGATAAATGAGTAAACCTTTTGTTGAATTCTTCAAATGTCTGCAAATTTTCACCTGTATGAAATTCATTTCATTCAGATTTGATAAAATGATGAAAATATTAATTGTACGACTTCAGATGGATGCCAAAAGTTGCATAAAACACACACTTTTAGTACAAATAAAATCTAAACAAAGAACTGACACTATAAAGTTCTGTGATTATCTAGATCTCCTATATACATTAACCATCGCTACATTTTTCAGGGTGAAATAACTAATATCCAAAAATTTAACAGGTCAGAAAAAAATACTACCGTATTTTCTGGAGTATAAGTCGCGCCGCACTACAAGTGGTACTAGCAAAAAAAATGCATAATAAAGAAGAAAAAAAAACATATACAAGTCGCACTGGAGTATAGGTCTCGTATTGGGGGCAATGTTGTTTAAAATGATTTCGTTAACGTACATTTTTGTATGACAACGTAACGATGACGCACTAAAAATGGATCTTTGGCAACTAAAACATGATGTGACGTGTTTGACTTTTCGTCAAAGAGACAAGACAGGACGAAAATGCTGGTTTGTGAGACGCTCACAGTGCACATACATCTCTGCCTACTCTGCGCGTAACACCAAGCGGGAGGCAACAAAAGGTGCAGGCTCACATTAACGCACAGGACCATATAGTTCCACTGAAACATTAGACTGTTGGCTCAAACATGTTAAAATAGACTAATTTCAATCCACAGTATATTTTCTGCCCTATATCTTGCGTGAGGAGTCATTTAGCCTGTTATTATTTACCTGATTCTCAGGTGGCAATGAAAGAGCAAAAGTTCCTGCTATGTCCTCTCACCTCGCCCTCAGTCACTGCCGTTCTCTCATGTTTAAAACTTCTATTTAATTTGTTCATAATAAATGTGCTGTCTATCCGGATCATTGGAAATATGGGTAAAGTTGCCTATCATTACAAGAACTAAAGGCTTCCTGATAAGATTTTCACAATAAAGGTCTCTTTTGACTTAGTTTCCGGTGTTGTAAGGGTCTTATTGACAAAGCATTTCAGCAAAATTAGACTGACTTCACAAACTAAGAGCGCCGTCTTACAGTTGTCAGTGTGAAATTAATCAACATGTGAAATGCGGTTGCCAGTGTGAAAATAAACAAAATGACATAATAATGTAATAATTTCACATACAAGTCGCTCCAGAGTATAAGTCGAACCCCCAGCCAAACTATGAAAAAAGTGCAACTTGTACTTCATAAAATACGGTAATAATTTTTCACCAGACTGTCCTGAAGTTTTCTTAAAAAAAAAAAAAAAACTCAGATCTTTCTTTTTCAGGTTAGAGCTACATCACTGGTACCTGACCAAAAAACTTTGTGATGAAAAATACCTTCATTAATTACCCAAGCATAAAGCAATATAGTGCCTTACTCTCATTCCGGAGTATCTCTGGTTCTGGGGCAATATCAGCATCTGGTTTTGAGTGGTAATGGCTGCATGTACTTGTCTCAGAGGTCAGTGGTTAGAGACGTCTGGGACACTGCTGCATAGCAACGGATGTGCTCAGAAGTGGGTTATCTCAGAACTTTTTTTTATTATCCATAAGCTCACCATGCTGATTTTGGATCTACTCCCAAAATCTGGTGCCATTAAAAAAAATAATAAATTTATCAAACCCTGTAAAAGTAAGACTGTCTGTCCACAAATCAATCATTGTTGATTTATCATCTAGTATTCCTAAAGTGACCCCAACAATCATCCCAGGATTACAAAATAATGAATTTTCATTTCAATGTTCAACTTTTCTTTTCTTTTTTTTAACCTGATTACGCTGTCTGGATTAGCGGGTTCATGGTGTCGTGTGTTTTGAAGTTTGTAAAGCATTCTCTTACTGGACAGTCATCAAGCTCGCTTCAACTGCAGAGTCCACTCTGTCATCGTCCCGTAGCGCCGCCACAGACCCCAGCCTGTCCGAATCCAGAGCAGGAAGGACGGGGACTTCAACGGGGACGGGCCCACACGCTCCGGGCGTTTCCACAGCAACGGCGACAGGATTGGGCACAAAGAAAGCGGAGGAGACGAGGGTGGAGCTCCGGAGACGGTTCAGCTCCTCCTCGAGCTGTTTCTTCTCCTGCAGGATGGTGGCACGGTCCTCAGACAGAGTCTCGATCAGGCCTGAGGGTGAAAGACAAGCTGAGCGCTCAAGCATCATCATCTTCATCATCATCACAGAGGCAGAAAACTCAAGAACGCACTCTTATCCTTCTCCTGCTGTTGCATCACCACCTTCAGCTTCTCGTTCAGCTCACTGATGATCTGCTCCTTCTTCAACTTCTCCCGCATCAGAACAGTGTTGAAATTGGTCTTCAGACAAAAGCAGGTGATTGTTAAGTGTTCAGTGCACACGATGATTCAACATTTAACACAACGGAAGAGTAAATAACACAGAAGAGATCTGGGGAGACGGCGTTACTGCTTCGCAATCATTTAATAGGAAAGTTACTGAGTGAACAGAGACTAGTCGAGTAATTCCTTCACCAGAGGCATTGTGGGATGTCGAGTAAACGGGCAGTGGAAAAAGTATCAGTGAGGAAGATGGTAATAAAATAAAGCAGTCAGGGAAATATTTGAGATATTGTGCACGGTGATGCAAGGAAAAAGGATTATTTAAGAGCTCTAAAGGGGCAATTGAGGTTTAACAAAAGTTTAAAGAGCAATGTTTTTAAATTATAATAAGAATAAAGTAAATAATACACCACAGGGGTCCAGACGCTACCACCGAAAGGATCGGTTCATTATACGCCAATATAAAACAAGCTTAGCATGTTCGAAAGCCCCGGATTCAGCACACGGCAAGTAAATATCCGCAAACCAAATTCAGTTTTGCCTCTGTGACCTTGAAAAGTATGTCGAGGTCACTGATACACAAACTCCACCTAGCACTCATAGTAGTGAGCCAGCAGGACAAGTTTGAAAGCGCCAGCTCCAGCGCGCTGCGAGTAAACATCCGGAAACCAAAGAGTGACGGACGGAACCCACTCCTACAGCTTGTGATGGGCGGGCACTAAAATACAGTCATCCCTCGCTATATCGCGCTTCAGGTTCTGCGGCTTCAGTGCATCGCAGATTTTTTAAAAAATATTCATCGAAAAAATACAAGCAAGCAGAAAATGCCACAAGGGGGTGCTACTGACTCGGATTCAGTGGGAAATCCATCTCGACCGATCAGCTTGCGCGATTTCAGAGGCTGCGTCCCAAACCGGAGTCAGTAGTGACCTTGCAGCCTTTCCCTTAACTATTTCACTATTACATAGGGAAAAAGTTAATGGAAGGCAGCAAGGTCACTATCAACTCCGGTTCTGAAATAACAGCATTCGTAACAGAAAAGGCGGAAGTCAAGACATTTCTTACACTTTATTTACATCTATGTACAATTACACGTATGTGTTTTATATTCTTTATATTTTATTTACATCTTATGCTTTATTTTTGAATGTTTTATTGTTATTATCAGAATTTATAGCATTGAATATGTATTTATTGATATATACACATACATCGGGGGGGAGGGGGGGAGGTGTTTCGATCCTACTTCACGGAAATTCAGTGTTCGCGGGGGGAGTCTCGGTCCCCATTAACCGCGAAAAGTGAGCGATCCCTGTACATTACTACTAAAGTTTTAAAACCAGGGATGTTCTGATACTATATTTCCTTCCTGACACCGATACCGGTACTTGACCTTTCAGAAACTGCGGACGCTAATCTGATACCCACGCGTTAAAAACACTCATTTCAGTAACAGCTGTGTTTAAATTTAGTGATGTGGCCCTCAGTGAAAATGACTGACACCCATCTACTACAACATCAGTGACTTCTACCTGCTGCTCAGCGATCAGCGAGGTCTTCAGGTTCTGCAGCTCCTCATTCTTCTTCTTCTCCAGCAGCTCCAGCTTGCCCAGGAGAGACGCTCTTTCTTCGTCCAACCTCTGCTGCAGTGAGACGTCGGCATGTTCTTTATCTCCAGCCTCAGCTCCTCTGCGACATCGCAGTCGGGCAGTTAGTGTTTCTTACCAAGCGCATAACTTGACTCAGATAAGAATTTAAAAAATCGTCTGGGTGCTCACTCATGACCGTGGCGTTAGGGCTCAAGAATTCCGGAGAACTTAAAACCAATACAGTAGTAGGCAGGCAAATTTAAAAGACTGAATAATAAAAATAAAAACAACAAAATCTCATTAAAGCAATAGCCCTGCATATTGGGCAACACCCCTCACCACATTATAAAAACTACACCCCGTCCCAAGAGGAACATCAAAAACGGTGATGGCATTTTTAGTTACCGCGCAGACTGGTGGCTGCGGCAGCCATACTGGGCATCAGGCCGTGCCTAAAATCAATATGCTTGTGTAATTACACAGTCCCAACATCCACACCAAAAATGGTGATGATGGAAGATGGTGTTTCAGAGTTAGCACACAGAATGCAAATACAGTCATCCCTCGCAATATCGCACTTCAGGTTCTGCGGCTTCAGTGCATCGCGGATTTTTTAAAAATATTCATCGAAAAATAAAAAAAATAAGGAAAAAGTTCAGGAAAATGCTGCAAGGGGTCGCTACTGACTCGGATTCGGATCCCAGCCTCTTCTTTTTCTTCTGCTGTTACACAAATGCTGGGAAATTCGTCTTGACCAATCAGCTTGTGAGATTTCAGAGCCGCGTCCCAAAATGGAGTCGGGAGTGACCTTGCGGCCTTTCCCTTAACTTTTTCACTATTAAATAGGAAAAGGCCGCAAGCTCACTACTGACTCCGGTTTGAGACTCGGCTCCCAAACACATTTCTTACACTTTATACAATTACACGTATGTATTTTATATTACTTATATATAATTTACATGTTATGTGTTGTTTTTGAATGTTTAATTGTTATTATAAGCATTTATAGTGTTGAATATGTATTTATTGATATTATATACACATATACGTCAGTCGGGGTGGGCGGTCGATCCTACTTCGCGGAAATTCCGTGTTCGTGTCAGGTCTCGACCCCCATTGTGAAAAGTGAGGGATCCCTGCACAAGATGGAAGTTGTGGCGGCCATGTTGGATATCAGACCACAAAGAAAATTGATAGGCTTGTGTAGTTACACAACTCCAACATCCACACCAAAAATGGTGATCAGTCACCGTGGCGTTGAGCCGACTGTGGACAGACACTGCGTGACGATGATACGTCTCGCTCACACTTATTGGGCTGAGGGGTTTAAAAAAAACCATGGACTCAAAAAAAGCTAAAAACCACCATAACTCTTGTTATATAACAAAATTTTATTTGTTCAAAATAACTTTTTATATAGAAGTTTGACTGATGGAATGTTTTCTCTCACTTACTTGTCAGCAGACTGCCTTTCCCCAAGTTGAGTTTCAAGCAACTGTATTTTGCTGAGCAACCTCGAGCCCAGCTCCTCCTTCTGCCATAAGGCATCCTTTAAAGCGCCTTTCAACTCCTCTGCACTTCTCTGAGCCTCCTCGTGCTCTTGCTCCAGCTGCCTCGACAGGAGTGCGTTTACGGCCTGCAGGTCGCTGATGGCGGTTTGCCAGTCGCGCTCTTTATCCCCAAAAGCCCTCTGCTGCTCCTCAAGTTCCTTTTGTAGAGATTGGAGTTGGTCCTCCAGCTGGCGCTGGATCTCCTCACAGTCCTTCTCAGCATCCTGGGACTTCTGCTTGAGCGCAGAGAACTCGTGGCGGAGCAGTGTGCTCTCCTCGTCGTGCCGTTCCACCAGTTCCGAGATGCAGTGGTCCTTCTCGAGGCGCATGAGCGCACGCAGCTCGGCGAGACCTTGCTCATGCTCCTCGTTCTTCTTCTGCAGCTGCTGCGTCAGTGCCTCGACTTGCTCCTGAAAGGCAGCTCTCCGTGACTCCATCTCCGCCTTGAGTGCCTCCTCCTGCTGATTCTTGGCGTCCTCGTACTGCACGCGCAGGTCTTCGGTTTCAGTCTCTTTTAACGCCATTTCCATTTCAAGTCTGCATCGGGCGTCGGCAAGCTCGGTGATGCGTGCCTCGCATTCCTTCAAGCGGTGTTCGTACTCCTTCCGTTCTGTCGAGCGTGACTCTGCGAGTCCCTTCAGTTTGGCTTGGTTCTCAAGTGCCAGAGTGTTGAGCGCACTTTGGTTGTTGCATTTCAGAGTCTCTAGTTGCTCTTGGTGATCCTTTCTCAGGCGAGCTTCCAGGTCTTGGCGACGGTTCTTCTCCGCGTTCTCCATTTCCTGACGGATCTTTCGCTCCATCTCGAATTGTAGGCCATCCAACCTATTGGCAAGGGCCTCTTTGGAGTGCAAGGCATCTTGAAGTGCCTGGGTGCGCTCGGAAAGGTTCCTTTCCAACTCCTGGACAGCCTGCTGGTGGCTGTTGCGCATCTCCTGCAGCAAGCGCTCCCTCTCACCCTCCATCTGAGCCAGCTCTTTCTCTTTCCTCTCTACAAGCCCCTCGAGATCGAGCATCGCCCTCTGGACATCCCGAATAATCTTATGGTTCCCTTCGAGCTCGTCAGTAAGCCGGAGGAGGTGTTTTTCGTGATCATCTTTCAGGTTCTGGAGCTCATTCTGGTGTGCGTCTCGGAGTTCCTCTTCCAGACAATGTCGAATGTTGTTGACAATGTTGTGAATTTCTGCACTCATCTTCTTCAAGGCAAAATCAAAGTCCCGCTGCTCTTTCAAAACAAGTCCTTGGAAATGACAGAGGTCATCCTTAACCTTCTTCATGCTGCACTGCGACTCCTCGGCAGCTGAACGGTACTTGTCTATGGTCAGTTTGAGGGCCACGATTCTGGTGTTCTCTCTTTCAAGCATGGTTGTGTCCTGGATCCTTTTGCTATCGATAGCATTGATGACTGAGGAATAAAGAGACTCGACCATCATCTCAGGGCTTGTAGGATCACTGATGGGATTGGGCGATGTTACATTCTCTTCGATGACAAATTCATTGACTGCAGACATGAAGTCAGACTCCGGGCTCTCGGCTAAAGAGTCCAGCTCGAGAGAGCCCTGCTGGAGCACAGGGTCCATGTTGGGATGTCCAATGGTTTCAAAGTCAAATGTATGGGCATCAATACTGTCTGGTGACAGATCTTCTAATGGAGCTGGAAGGGAGAGTGGCTGAGTGGGTGGGGACTGTATACTGAGACTGGGTGGTGTTTTAGATGAGGTGGGTGTGGTCTCTGTTCTGATTTCAGAGCCAGGCCTTTGTGCACTCTGGCTCCCAGAAACCTTCAGAGACAGGACAAAACACCAATATTCAGACGTCTGGGTGACAAAAAGCTTTAAAACTAAATAAACCTGAAATAAAAAGGCAGTTCTGTACCTTCAGTTCACTCAGTAAATCTGTGATGGTTTGAGTCATCTCATCGACACTGCGAGCTGCTCGTACCAGCTGGCGAAGAGCTTCGGTGTGATGGTTTAACGGCTCAAAATCACAAAGTGAGGGAACCCTAATGAGGAACAGATATGATGAATACATTAGACTTCAGTGTGGCAGAAACATGACTGGTATCTCGGTGGAGGAGCTAAAGCACAGGAACTTCAAATAAAGAAATGCCCAAAAGTAAAAAGCACAGAAACTTCAATCCAGCCAATTAATCCTGGGAACGACTGACAGGACTTTTACATAGGAACAGAATCTCAGTCCAGGGACCAGAGACCAAGACCCAGAGCACATGGACCAAAGCTGGGAACGTCAGCCAAGCGACCCGCAGTGCACTGTGCTTTTCCGACATGGAAAAAGTATTCAGGATAGAACTAGAGCCCATGGACCAGCGCTGGGAACTTCAGGACACTGTGTTACTCTCACAGGGTAAAGGTATTCAAGACAGCACTATAGCCCAGAACTTTAGTACACTGTATTTTTCTGTCACAGGAAAAGTATTCAGGAAAGAACTAAAGCCGAACCCAGGGAACTTTACTACTCTGTGTTTTTATGAAACAGGAAAATTATTCAAGATAAAACTATAGCCCAGAGCCCAGGGTCCAGAGCTCAGGGAACATTAGCACAGTGCTTTTCTGACAAGGCAGAACCATTCAGAACAGAACTACAGCCCAGAGGCCAGGGACCAGAGACCAAAAATCTTAGTATTCAGGATAAAACTAGAGCCCCAAGCCCAGAGACGAAATTACGCTGTGCTTAGCTAACACAGAAAAAGTATTCAGGATAGAACTCGAGCCCAGAGCTGGGAACCTTAGTACTCTGTATTGTTGTTTAGCAAATAGTAACAGCTGGTAAATATCTATCTATCACACACACACACACACACACACACACACACACACACAGGTGGTGAGAAAAGCTCAGCTTTACTTCTCAAATAGTTGGTCGTGGTGTGTGACCCTGGGGAACATGCTTTTTTTTGCCATACTGTACTAGAATTAAGTGTAATTGCACCTCCACTACACTAGTTGGCGGTGATGCCCTCATTGTTGCACTACGGTGTCGGGGATTTTCGCAGCACCCAAACGATATGAAGTGCAGTAAACAACCCCTCAAGAAACAACATGGAAACATTTCGAACAGGAATGAAGAGAAAGGCGGAGATATTGAGACAAAAGAAAGTCATACGAGGAAATATGATGCATTTCATAGACAAATAATACTATTTATAGTCCCGCGTGCAGGGCGGGGGCCACAGAAAATAATTGAGAAGCACTGCTTCAGGTAACATTTTTTTCCCCACTTTATGTATTTTTATTTTACCTGAGAAAAGGCTGCACTTCAGCAGGACAGCAGCTCTTCAGATACTGCAGATCGTTCAGAGAAATGTCCGGAAGCTCAAAGTCAAACTTGCGAGGCTTTCTCGTCTGAAACGAACAAACCAAATCATAAGTAAAGGCAATCAAATCAAATAAAAATAGACGCTGTGGATGTACAGTGGAACCTCGAGATACGAAAGCTTCAGTACATGAAAAATTCATTTCACGAAACGATATGCAGGTTTTTTCACTTCATTTTATTCAAATTATTCTACATACGAATACGAGAGAAACGGAACACAATTTCCCCATCATGCTCAGTACCATACATGATCCTGCTCTTCCTCTCCAGTCCAGGTGGTGGCGGTAATACACCGCCAAAACAAGGAAAAGAAGAAGAATCCGATGTATTTTAAATGTAAATAAGTTTAATGTTTCCTGCCATTTATTTTCTGCCATTTTTATTATTTTCTTTGCCCTCCTCCTC
>JAQNCB010000001.1:78773706-78784099 GCA_030068295.1 Euristhmus nudiceps
TATTTTCAGTATGCTAACATTATGATTAGCTATATTTTCAGTATGTTAACATGGTTAAGAATTATTAGCTATATTTTCAGTATGCTAACATTATGATTAGCTATATTTTCAGTATGCTAACATGGTTATGAATGATTAGCAATATTTTCAGTATGCTAACATTATGATTAGCTATATTTTCAGTATGCTAACATGGTTATGAATGATTAGCTATATTTTTAGCATGCAAACATTATGACTAGCTATATTTTCAGTATGCTAACATGCTTATGAATGATTAGCTATATTTTCAGCATGCTAACATTATGATTAGCTATATTTTCAGTATGTTAACATGGTTATGAATGATTAGCTACATTTTCAGTATGCTAACATTATGGCTATGAATGACTTGGCTATTTTTTTCTAGTTCTGATGTTTTATTATGGAAGCATATAAGAACTACAGGAATCACCTCTTTTGAATGACCTCTAACCTTTGGATATTGCTCATTTCCATGCTAGCCAGTGGTGCAAGATAAAACAAAATCGGTATTTCCTGCTGCATTGAAGATGTTTGAGCGTTGAAATCAGTGTTCTCTTACCTGTTCGCTCAGTTTGCTGCCTGGGTGGATGCTGTGGTGTTTGTCTTCAGCCTGGAAGATGAGATCAGTTTCCAAACAGTCTATAACTACTTCCTGCGCCTGTCCAGCTACAGGAACACGGCAGAAGTGCCCATGGTGTTAGTGGGCACGCAGGGTGAGTCACGACCCACCGGTTCGCCTTATTTCATGATTGAACACCAAACTCATAGAAATTTCAACACAAACAGCTCTCATTTGTTCCTGGAACACAATAAAAAGAAAAACACCACCTTCTCAGATCAAAGCGCTGATCGGACCAGCCATATCCTAATGGTAAGCAAAACGGCTTTGGGACTGAGAGGTCGCTGGTTCGAATCATGGGTGTGGTGGTGGGGGTGAGCCCCACCCTCCCTTCCTCCACATTCATGGCTAAAGTGCCCTTGAGCAAGGCATCTAACCCCCAACTGCTCTCTGGGCGCCCCCCAATGTATGGCAGCCCACTGCTCCAAGTGTGTTTGTGCTCACTTTTTATGGGTTAAATGCAATAATTTCCCCTGCGGGATTAATACAGGATATCAAAAACAAAATATCCCGCAGCCAAAGCCAATGTAACCAGGCATGCTCTTCTTTCTCCTCTGTCAAGATGCCATCAGTGCCACCAATCCACGAGTCATCGATGACGCCCGAGCCCGCAAGCTCTCCAACGACTTGAAGCGCTCTACTTACTACGAGACCTGCTCCACTTACGGCCTTAATGTGGAGAGAGTCTTCCAGGATGGTGAGACACCCAGATCAAATCAAAGCAGCTTCAAAGATCCTACAAACTTAAAGCGCAGATCTTTTTTGATCAAACTTTTATGTCACTTGCCTTAATATTTGCCTTCCTTCACCAACCGGGGACTTAATTTAGATGTACACATAAAATAGGCCTTGTTGTAAAGAAAATCACTAGATTTCAAAATACTGTGATGCATGCTGATAGTGGTACTGGTGCTCTAGTGCATTTCCATGACACTAACAGACGAGGATTTAAAGGTCATGGTTGGTTTCCCCCCCTTGTGTAATATCCATGTCTATGTAGCTTCCTTTTCGGATCTCCAAAAGTAGCACTTGGGAGCCATGTTTCCAAAAAACATCAGCTTTGAATCATAAATAATGACAGTCTTCCTCTAGGAGGGAGAAAATATCATGGTGTATCCACCTACTTTCAGAGTAAACCTAATTTTACCCAGGGTGCCATGATGTTCACAATCTCCATAATTTGAGAGAATCGTAATGAGCATGGGGGGTGGGGGGAAGTTTCTGAAGGAAATTTGATGGAATTGTGATGAGCTTGAGGGAACTTGGTGGATTCGTGATGGGGTTGGATTTTGAGGGAACTTGGTGGAATCGTGATGACCTTCAAGGACCGTGGTGGAATCATGATGATCTTGAAGGAACTTGGTGGAATCGTGATGATCTTGAGGGAACTTGGTGGAATCGTGATGATCTTGAAGGAACTGGGTGGAATCGTGATGATCTTGAAGGAACTGGGTGGAATCGTGATGATCTTGAGGGAACTTGGTGGAATCGTGATGGTGTTGGATTTTGAGGGAACTTGGTGGAATCGTGATGGTGTTGAGGGAACTTGGTGGGGTTGTGATGACTTTGAGGGAACTTGATGGAATCATGATCGTGATGGTGAAAGAGAACTTGGTTGAATCATGATGTTCGGTACAAAATTTTTGACTGTCAAATATTTTGTCACGATTATTACGTTTTTGTTGGGATTTGGCACCAACGTTGGGATTATAGAGTGTATTAGAGCTTAGCACACCTTAACAGAGTGTAGTAGTCTTTATAATGTACCATCATAGGGGATATTGATGGACTTGATAACACGATTCCTTCAAGTTTCATCCCATGGATTCACCCTGCCGCCTTTTCGTTCCCCAGGCGTGCTCCAAGCGTACTTATAAATCATGGTGCTCCACACTTTTTCTTGAACTCATGGATGTTGTGGACATCATGGCCCCAGGGAAAGACCACGAGTCCTGGTTCCTTTTCTTTTTTTAATGTCGTTTCTAATATGATTTGATTGCCTGGATGTTTGCTGATCCCAGATAAATATATTAATTCTGGAGATAAAAGATAAAAACACCTAAGTGTCCATGTTTTTGTAAGAACAACCTAAAGTTGTTTTGTTTTAATTGCTTAAATTTATTGGTGTGTGATCTAATCTCACTGTGCGCGTCTCGTCCCGGTGATTCTTTTATGGCTGAGGTGGTGATGGCTAATGTTTCTTTCCTTCGCTTAATCGAGTCCTTAGGCTACGCTTGCAATAATTAAAAGATGATATTTGATGTACACTCTGGAGCAGCAGGCTCTAATCGCTTACTTATTTCTCTTATCTCCTGTTCATCTGCAGTAATTATCCATCTCTGATCTTTTGGTGTCTCCGAACCGTACTGTGCTTATGCTGCAAGTAATACCTACGCTCTTCCTGCATTTACTGCATTTTTTTTTTTTATCCCAAGCTCCTGCACCTTTCCTCAGATTGATGTCATTTTAGGGATGTGATAAATGAGCCTCTGGGAAGAGTGTGTTTAATGATGATAAAAAAGAAAGTGCATCATGGGGTTTAAAGGCAGTACATAACCACAGAGGAAGACTCAATATCTGTCCATGAATCTTCAGAGAGTGGATCAAATGAATGACATTTCTAACAGTTTGAATAGTGTATTTTTAATTATAACAAATACTGTGTGCTGTGACAGAAAATCAGCATCTCCTGGAGGGTAATGAGGCTTTGCGCTGATATGCCGCAGTGAAGGGTGCGATATGATGATGTGTGGCGTTAGTATGCCCTCTACTGGCTGGATATCTCATTGCTCATGGGTTTAGGCAAAAACCTCGCTTGGTTTATAAAAGTACATTTGAGGGGTCGCGCATCCTAAGGGCCCAATGCGCCATATTAAAAAGTGGTGCAGCGGGCCCTTTGGATGCACGACCCCTCATTTATGACTTTATTGGGCCTCTGGATCGAGCGTAAGCCTGACCAAGATGAAGATGAACAGAGACATAAACAACAAAATGCTTTAAAAGTGGCGAAAATACGTAAAGAAAGCTGCAATGTTGATGACGAAATGGCAAATAATTACCCAAGAGATTTACCTTGGAAATCCACTACCGCAATGTTAAAAAATATAGATGTGTTCATTCATAAAATGTGACAGCTGCATTGCGCACACAAGCTTCTCATTCGGTTTACGAGACTCCCACAAAGCCCAACAAACAAATAAACAAGGAACGTTATAAATCAAATGATCATATACAGTGGTACCTCAAGATACAAAATTAATGCGTTCCGGAGTCGCTTTCGTGTCATGATTTTTTCGTATAATGAATTGCGTTTTACATGTAAATCGCCGAATTCGTTCCAAGATCGACAAAAACACCACATTAAATTTTATAATAAGGGTAAAACCAGAATGAAATAATAAAAACGGCAGAAAATAAATGACAGGAAGCATTAAATGTATTTACACTTAAAACACATCGGATTCTTCCTCTTCTTTTCCATTTTTTTGGCGGTGTATTACCGCCACCGCCTGGACTGGAGAGGAACAGCAGGATCATGGTACTGAGCATGATGGGAAATTGTGCTCAGTTTCTTTCGTATGCTGAATAATTTTTCATAAAATGAACCAAAAAAACCTTTGCATATCGTTTCATAAAATTAATTTTTTGTGTACTGAAGCTTTCGTATCTTGAGGTTCCACTGTATTTACTTCTAAAAGTAGCTAACTTGTTAATATTTGCTAACCTAACAGAATATGTGAGAGCTTCTTAGTTATATTTGCAAATGTTCATAATCTTCACTGCTAACAAAAGACATGAATGAATCTTATGGAATCTAGTAAGATTCACCATATATTACGTCTATTATATCTTAGATTATATAAATATTTCCTTCACCACAAGCGTGCCAGCCTGCTTGGTAACATGCTAACCTGACATGAATATCTGAGAAGATCTATGTTATTTATAAATGTCCATACAGATTGTTGCTAACCATACTGCTAGTCAATGAGCTAGCATGCACTAACCTTAGAGTATCTGAGAGGATGTATTGTGTTTTACAGCATTTAAGGTATGTAACTATTCATAATCCTGATTAAAAACACCAGCTAGATTGCTAACATGCGCTCAAATGATAGAATTTTCTTCACTACTAACACAAGATATGAACAAACATTAGAATAGAATACAATAGACATTATAGAACACAATAGAATATCTGATAAATCATATCATGCTATATTTATATAAATATTTATAGTCCTTCAATCATAGCTCCAGCCAGCTTGCTAACATATGCTAACCTGACATGAATGTCTGAGAGGATTTTCATTATTGCTAAATATTCATACAGTTTTTTGCTAACCGTACTGCTAGTCAGTTAGCTAATACTACTGCACCTCAATAAATTAGAATATCATCCAAAATAGGATTTATTTTGAAATTCAGTTCAAAAAAGTGAACTCTGTATGTTATATAGATTCATTACACAAAGACTGATATATTTCACGTGTTTATTTCTTTCATTTTGATGATTATAACTTATAGCTAATTAAAACCCAAAATCCAGTATCTATACATAGAATTTAATATAATATACAGAATTTCACATTTTGAACTGAATTACTGAAATAAATCAAATTTTGGATGATATTGTAATTTATTTACTTAAATAAATTGAATTTATTTTATTGAGATTCGCTAGTGTGTGCTAACCTGGGTATCTGAGAGGATTTGGTGAGTTTTAGAAGATTTAATTTGCATAAATATTCATAATCTTTTTAAAGTTACATAAATATTCATAACCTTTTTTTAAAGTTATATAAATATTCATAATCTTTTTTTTGAAGACACATAAATATTCATAATCTTTGCCAGAAACACTAGCTAGCTTGCTAACATGCACTAGCCTGAGGGAAGCATAGATTGTTTACTTATATGCATAAATAATAGCTAACTGGCTAATATTTGTTAGCCTGACAAATGAATGGTCATAATTTTCCCAATTGAAGGTAAATTACTTCCTATTTGCTACTTTGACCTCTGGTACACCACAGGAATCATAGCTACAGCCCTAATTTAGTGTGCTAAATATTTGTATGCTTTAAGCCTGGCTGGTGTGTTGTATTTTTTTTTAAAGATGTATATATATACACTATGAAAACGTTTGCTTGTGCATGTGTCTTGCAGTCGCTCAGAAAGTGGTGGCCCTGAGGAAGAAGCAGCAGTTGGCCATCGGTCCATGCAAATCTCTGCCAAACTCGCCGAGCCACACGTCCGTCCCCGCTGCGGCCATCCCCTCTGTACACCTCAATCAGGTGAGCCCAACCTCTACTCCAGCACGGATCCGAGAGGAACATTTCGAACACACTCACGGCAGAAATTCTTATAGACCTTATAATGTGTTAAGTGCCACACCTTGCGTAAGTATTCTCCTCGCATCACGTTTCTTTCCGATTTGTTCATAGTCGCATAATTGGAGGTACTGGCCTGGCTGGAAGAGTGTGGAGCCAGTGGGGTTGATTTGTATTGGCGGTGTGTAGAAAACATGCACCTTTTACTATCGATAGAATGTGAAATCTGTCTACTCTCTAATCTTCTGTCAGCTCAAAATTATTGGCACCTTTCAAACTCGCACCTAAAAAAAACCCCCTACAACTATACAATAGGGAAACATTTTCTTTGTTCCTATAAAGGGTTATTCTCCTAAAAAAACCCTGTTATTTTCTTTTCAGAAAAAGAAAAACAAATGTTTCAAAATTATTGGCACCCCAATTAAAACAATATATTATGCATGGAACTTTTTGTCCTGCCCTGCCGTTACCCTCCAAACGTCCTCGATCTAAACATTGTCAGATAACCTTCAGAAATTATATAAAAAGGATTAGTGCTGGTAATCTCTCCAGACGACTAAATGAAGCAGAAATCAATTAAATAACTACAGGAACACTCAGAGAGTGCAAATCTCCTCCAGGCACAAGTGGATTTCAGGGATCCCTCACTTTTTGTGGTTAATGGGGGGTCGGGACCCGCACAAAGACTGAATTTCAGTGAAGTAGGATCTAGCCCCCCCCCCGACTGATGTATATGTGTATATAATATCAATAAATACATGTTCAACGCTATAGATGCTTATAATAATTAAAAATTCAAAAACTCGCATAAGATGTAAAAATATAAATAATATAAAATACATACATGTAATTGTACATATATGTAAATAAAGTGTAAGAAATGCCTTGATTTCCGCCTTTTCTGTCACACGAATGCTGTTATTTCAGAGCCGAGTCCCAAACCGGAGTCAGGAGTGACCTTGCCGCCTTTCCCTATTTAATAGTGAAAGAATTAAGGGAAAGGCTGCAAGTTCACTACAAATTTCGGTTTGGGACGTGGCATCTGAAATCCCGCAAGCTGATTGGTCAAGACGAATTTCCCAGCAGAAGAAGAGGCTGAGATCCGAGTCAGTAGCGACCCCTCGCAGCATTTTCCTGAACTTTTTTCCATATTTTTGATTATTTTTATTTTTCGATGAATATTTTTTTTTTTAAATCTGCGATGCACTGAAGCCGCAGAACCTGAAGCGCGATATAGCGAGGGATGACTGTATTGTATTTTTCACAACCACCACACCAATCAGTTCATCACACGATGGCTACCATCCTCCACGAAAGCCAGGCGCTTCCTCCCAAGGCACATTTCACCAGCCTATTGCTTCTTTTTTCGAACTGCTAATTCATTTGGAAAGGAAGCACCATCCATCCAGTCATTAACTCCCATACACCCATGATAAACTTAAGTCACTTCCGAAAGAAGAGAGAGTGCATGCCACACCTCCTTACCTGAGAGCACAACCAAATTTGTGAAAGCATCACTCACTCGCTTGCCAAACCGCTTAAAGGGTACCTGTGGTGAATTAGTGTCACTAGCTATTTAAAAACAATCCCTTATAACATCAGTGGATCCTTCCGGCAACATCAGTCCTTGGCCGATTTTAAAGTTTGCCTAACAGCTATGACGAGGCATGCTCAGAGACATGGTGCCTTCCTCATTGGCTGTTCCTGCCTGGTAGTGATGCGTTGGATTGATTGGCTGCTTCATTGACCCGTGCAGCACAACGCATTATTGTCTTGTGCTGAGCTGTACCAACAACAGGGGCAGAAATAGCAGAAAACCTTTCTTTTTGTTCCTAAACCAACTGATGACAGGAAAGCAGAGTCGGCAAAACGTTGGCTGCTTTCGCCATTTTGGATTTACCGTCAGGCACATCTCTGGCAGCATTCTCGTCCTCGAAGTCACTACACGTCTCCATGAGAGTCATCAACCCAGCCCAACGCGTTATTATTACATATGCACAGATTAGGCTGCAAGGATGACCAGTACCAATACTCTTATCCCTTTAGGATCGCAGAGAGGCAAGAGCCTATCTCAGCAAGCACAGGTCGAAGGCAGGGTACATCTTGAACAACTTGCCAGACCACTGCAGACACAAAAACACACAACCATCCACACTTACACTCACACCTAAGGGCAAAAACGGAACACCCACTTCGCCTAATCTGCATGTCTTTGGACTGTCGGAGGAAACTGGAGTACCCAAAGGAAGCCCATGCAAGCGCAGAGAGAACATGCAATCTCCGCGCAGAAACACACGAAGATAAAACTCGATCCCAGGACTTTGTTGCTGTGAATCGGATGCACTAACCACTGGGCCACCGTGTCTCCAGCCCTGATAGTGATCTCTGCAAAACATGCAGTAAAGCAGCGACAAGGTGCGTGACTATTAACCTGGAGATCGCAAGTTCGAATCCGATTTAATGCGCACAACTATTCGTGGAGCTAACTGGCCGAGCTCTCACGGAGGGAGGAACGGCATACATGTCAATCAGTGATCGGCAGCCAATCATGGGGCGTCTATGGGCTCATTCGTACGAGGGGGCGGATAGCACTTTGTGTTAGACCGGGGGTTGGAAACCTGCGGCTCCGGAGCCGCATGTGGCTCTTTCATCCTTGAAGTGGCTTGGGAAAAGAAATTACTAAAAAACCTAAGTAATTAATTCAAGTGTATTTTATTTGTGTTTAGCTCCTTTTTTATTATTTTAGTTCTAACTTGGAAGATTATTGTGATCTTGAAATATTAAAATATTAATAAAGTAAATATATTTGATTATTTTCCTTTCTGTCCTACTCATCCATTTCAGCTAACGGGATTGCAAAGTGCGCACCCTGGTGTCCAACTCTGATACACTCCCCTGGGTCCTAATGCTGTCCCTGTTACACACCTCACACATATATAGCTACTATAGATACATACAGCATATGTTGCCTTCATTATAAGGCTTATATAAGGCTTTTAATTTTTTGCGGCTCCACATATTTGTTTTTTGTTTTTTTGGTCCAATATGGCTCTTTCAACATTTTGGGTTGCCGACCCCTGTGTTAGACCATCCCAAATATGCATGGCGCGACAGTTCAAAAAGAGGCGGGTGGCTACAATGGCACGTCATGGAGGGGGTGTGTGCATGCTTTTGCACACACTGATCGGTGGTGGTCGTGTGATAGGGAAGGCAATACCTGAAGGGTGGGAAGTGGATACAACTAAAATTCGGTAAAGATAAAAACAAAAAAAACCATTTGATAAGGCAGGAGCAAAACGTTTGTATTTGGCAGCACTATGTATATGAGAAACGGATATAAATGAGCATACAAGAAATACACACAAAGATATCCAAGAGCTTCAACAAGCATGTGTTCCAACCTTCTGCACACTCTCTATGCACTCGCCTTTCCCCCCCAAAGCAGCTAACTGTTCTCAAAATGAGCAGTGCTCACTAAATGATGTCTCTCATTTCACACTGTGAGAAAGAATACAACATTCAGACAAACACTCAGGGCATTACACAAAACATTCTTCTGTTTTATGTTCAAACAGTTTAGAGCCTTGACGCGCTGCCTGTCGGTTTAAAAAAAACCAACAGCACAATCCTCACTGGATATGCTCTACCTGTAGCGTTGCTGTTACTATGGCAACCACGTTAAAAAGACTCAAGCCGTGATTCGTATGCATTATCAAAAGCTGTGCTAAACAGCAAATCTCAAAGCACCAACCACGCACACGGAGTGGTGTCTAAAGCTCCTAAAGCCGTGGCGTTTGATCGTCCGGGTAAATAGGCTCAGACTCCTGCTATCGATGTCAATCATCTCAATCCTACACTCAAAGACCTGTATGCCTGCGAAAGCACAGGAACTCACAGGATTAAAAAAAGACCTGGGGCTTCATTACTGCACAGGTACAAAAATACTATGGAGCATAACAAATGGTGCAACCCCCCCAAAAACACTTATTAGATAATCCCTTAGCAAAATCACACTGTGTTAGTGTCCAGTTCATCTCAATGAAATCAGAGCGAGTGTTTAACATCAGCGGTGAGGTACGCGTCACTACACCCAGCCATCCTTCATTGTGGACGGCACAGCTTTAAAGCCAGAGGCGTTCCCTACACTGTTGCAGTCGACCATCTTGTGCAGCCTGTAGCTGCAGATTAATACATAAAGTGCTTGTGCTGCTCATTTCACCAGCATGAGGAACCACAATAAACACAAAAATGATTGTGGTTTTCACTGGTATACTATCTCATGGCACGTCGTTAAATTAACTGTGCTGTAATTAGAGGTGGCCTGTGCTATGGAGATGAGGAGAATGAAAGCTTGTGAACACACACACACACACACACACACACACACACACACACACACACACACACACACACACAC
>JAQNCB010000001.1:78832994-78847218 GCA_030068295.1 Euristhmus nudiceps
TAAAATATAAATAATATAAAATACATTCGTGTAATTGTACATAGATGTAAATAAAGTGTAAGAAATGTCTTGACTTCCGCCTTCTCTGTCACGATTGCTGTTATTTCAGAGCCGAGTCCCAAACCGGAGTCTGTAATGAACTTGCCGTCTGTCCCTTAAATGTTTCCCTATTTAAAAGTGAAAAAGTTAAGGGGAAGTCCGCAAGGTCTCTACCAACTAGATTTGGGATGCGGCCTCTGAAATCTTGCAAGCTGATTGGTCGAGATGAATTTCCCAGCAGAAGAAGAGGCTGGGATCCAAATCTGAGTCAGTAGCGACCCCTATATATTTTTTTTTTCGATGAATATTTTTTAAAAATCTGCAATGCACTGAAGCCGCAGAACCTGAAGCACGATATAGCGAGGGATCCCTGTAAACACCATATGTCGTTTCACAACAAGGTGAAACTGTCAGCTTTAGTGGTATAGCAGCATTAGTTCTACAACAATAAACAAGATGGTGGACCTCGAGTAAGAGATTTACGGGCAAACACCGGATTTTTGGTCGTCTTCTCAATTTCAACTCCAATCCTGCTGTGTTTCGGTATTCCGTCGCTTCATCATTTATTCATAATAAAGCTGTTCTAATTGAGCTTCCTCCCTAGAATGGAGGCTACTCTCATTAACAGCTTCCCCTTTTACCAGTGCAACACTTGACTTGATCAAAAGACAGCATTTGTCTGTTTATCCACTCAGAGTTCAGAGGTTAAACCAAGACAGGATCTGAGAAACATCTCTCATCGTCTTCCTTGGCATCCTGTATTTCATCCACCAGATTTGAAGCTGTATATAATTACTTAATGAAAGGAAGTCCTTTCGAGTTTACTAACGTTACATCGTCATGGTCAGGTTTTGGTAAAGCCAACATTAGCAGTGTGGCGCCTATTCATCCGTCCATCCGTTATCTGTAATTTGTTAAGGTCGCGAAAAGTTTGAGCCAATCCCAGCTGAATTCAGGCAAGAGACTGGGTACGCCCTGAGCAGGTCTCCAATCAATCACAGAGCCCACCTCGACATGGTCAACCATTCACATATGCATTCACAGCTGTGAGACGTTGGGAGTAGCCAGTGGCTTTGGATTGTGGGAGAAACTCAGAACACCTAGAGGAAACCCATGTAAGCATGAGGCCCCTGGTGTCTGCAAGCTTAGAACCCAAAACCTTCTTGTTTTGGGGTGATTGCATATTGCCCTATCTCCTAGTTTAGTTCATTTGGTTGCAATTGCAAGTGAAATAAGTTCAACAGAGGAAAGTAATCTGTACTTCAGGTAGGAGGGGCATACATGAACACAAGCCAATCATGGGCATCTGGGCTCTTGTGTATGGCCAAGAGGAAGCTTGGTGCTTTGGTTGATAACCTTAGACTTGAGAGGAATCTAGTTGGTGGAAATTGGCAGTACCAAGTACTCTTCCCTCCCAATCTCCATTTTACTAACACAGTACTTTCTTATCCGTTGTAATTTTGTTAAAAAAAATACCAAACCTGACAGAAAAAAGAGAAAGACCATCATCTCCCAAGACACTGCCCTGACCAGTTCTTGGGAGAAAACCAGCAAGACTTTGGCAAATAATGGGCTGACTCCTTGATGAAGTCATGGGACAGGGCTATGGGTGACTACTGACATTGTGCAGTGAGACTTGTTAATGATACAGATTCCTTGAACAGTTTTATCTCCTAGACACTATTAAGGGTCCCATCAAGCACCCCTGAAAGTCCACCAGGCTCTTCTAGCCCACGGAAAAAAGGTTAAGGCTTCTATGTGCACAATCATTCCACAATGGTTGATTCCACAAAGAAATCCTTACAAATGCAAGTTTTGAAGCCAGAGCTCTGAACCAGAAACCTGTTTTCAAAGAGTGTTCGGTTTAAACCCGGTCATCAAGAGTAGTGGAGCAGCTATGACTTGGCTAATGATGGGTGATTGTACACTTAAGTTTTCAAAAATATATCAAGCAATTGCAAATAAACAAACGTCTACGCTCTCCAAACAGCCCCACCACCACCACCACCGTGACATTATAACCCTGATATGTTTTTAATGAAATAACATGTAAACATCATGCGCCACGATGAAAGGTGAGCTCGTCATCTAAACATGTGATGCGAAATTTTTAAACCAGCACACGTCTAGTTCTCTGCCAGCCCACACTAAAAACGTGTGAAGCCCAAGGCAGATGTGGAGGCAGTAGCTGAGGCTCTTCTACCCCCCACATGGGTCCCATCTTCTTCTCTTCTCTTAAAGACTGCGCTAAGCCTGCACTCCCCGAAGGGATCTTCCAAATTAGGTCTAATGTTCCACGCCAGCTAATGGTCGTCACCGCCATTAGAATATGCAGCGTTTGGCACCACGGGTTTTCAGATGTTCCCAGACCACTGTCCACACACACACACACTCACACACACACACACACACATAAACGCACATCCACCCCAGGCCTGTTGAGATGAATAGACTGTGTACTACCACAATGAGCTTTTGATGCCAAGACAATAGAGGGGCTGCCAGTATCTGACAGTATCTGTGTGTGTGTATGAGGTCCGCTTTGCCAAAGCCCCTCTGCCCCAGGGTTTGTGGATAATGGTGTCCTAGGGGGATGGAAAAGTGATGTCCAAATGTCAAGAGGCTTAGAAATATGACCAACCTTTACCTTTTGTCCCTATTGTCTCCCTCCACACACACGCAGACTCACCATCGTACTTACACACCACGTTCTGACAGGCAGGTTAACCGGAATTAAAAGCACACTGTACCACAGCATCGGTATAAAAGATATGTGGTGGCAGGGTTCGTACAGGTTTGCATGTCTGCCTCACAGCAAAAGGTCCTGGGTTCCAGTCCCGGGCGTTTCTGTGTGGCATTTGCATCTTCTTATTCTTGGGTGGGTTTCCTCAGGGTACAGGTTTCCCTCCACAGTCAGACAACATGCACATCAGGCTAATTGGCTGTTCCAAATTGCCCCTAAGTATAGTTTTGTGTGTGTGTGTGTTAGCCCTGTGATGGTCTGGCAAGCTGGTTAGGATGTATCCCACCTTTGCCCAGTGTTGGCTGAGATAGGCTCCAGCCTCCCTGCATCCCTATTAGGATTAAGTGAATTGGCAAATGAGAGAGACTGAGTGACGATAACTGTAACAAGATCTGTCCTTTTTTTTTTTTTTTTTTTTTTTGAGCCCCCTCGGCTTTCGTCAAGAATCTTAAAAGGGAGCGCCAACCCAGACCAAGTTCTACACAAGGCTTGGAACTAAGAATGGAGGAACCATGTAGAAAGTACGGTCCCTCGGACCGATATGGCACGCCGTTCTCCTCGCTAACCCTCATTCCTCTTTCTCTCCAGCCAATGGGACGCTGGATTCTCTCGGCGCCGCCACCGGCTTAGGCGGACCTACCAGTCCTAAACTGGAACCACCTCCTTCTCCGCATGCCAACCGCAAAAAGCACAGGAGGAAAAAGAGTACGGGCATCACCAAGCCAGATGGGCTGTCAGCAGGGAATGAAGGTAAACCATCTACTCACATTTCCAATCACACTGATTATACTCAAGGGTTCTCATGGAGCTGTGTGGCTTGCTAATGGTTCTAGCTTTGTTTGTGCGAGCGATTTCATTGGAACCTTCCGTACACTATTAGGGCAACCCGTGATGGATTTGTGGTGAACAGAAGGTTCCTCTTTCCCCTTCCTCACCCTGTAGGAATCTAGAACTCGTCGAGGAACCAGATCTCACTGCCTTGCCATCCAACCCATGATCTTCCCAATATCATACGCCTACTTGAATGAAAGCATGACTGACCATCTTCTTTCCCAAGCTTTGATTCATGCCATTGTTCTTGCAGACGGAGATAATATGTCACGAACTCATCACCTGCGTGCCATCGCTGCAGCCCGTGTGACGAATGAAGACCCATAATTGGGTGGCATTGAGAAAACAAAAGCATTTCTCTCAGGCCATTCGCACTCAAGGGGGCCAATCAATCACCCTGATGTGTGCCGTCCTTCACAAATTGTCAGCGGCGTGTCACGGCGGTAATGATTTTGCTCATCGCCGTTATTGTGTCAGCTTATAGCCAAATCAGATCCGGTCTTGGTTAACAACAGAAGCTGTAAAGGTGTAAGAGGAGACTGTGTGGTGCGCGCGATGTAGCCCAGCAGGAGTCCGCTGACTGATTGAAGGGCGTTAAAGGCCTTTTAATGGCCTAGTAGTGAGTGATGTCTGACGTTATGCGCCCAAGGGGGACTCCAGGCATGGTGGGGTTCTCATTGTTCTCCTGTATTAGGGAACAGTTTAGAAGACCGTGGAGTGTCTTAGTACATGTGGAATACAGTCATCCCTCGCTATATCGTGCTTCAGGTTCTCCGGCTTCAGTGCATCGAGGATTTTTTTAAATATTCATCGAAAAATTACATTTAAAAATATATAGAACATGCCATCAGGGGTCGCTATTGACTCAGATTCGGATCCCAGCCTCTTTTTTTCTGAGAAATTCGTCTCGACCAATCAGCTTGCGAGATTTCCGAGGCAGTGTCTCAAACCTAGTCGGTAGTGACCTTGCAGCCTTTCACTTAAATCTTTCACTATTAAACAGGGAAAAAGTTAAGTGGAAGGGAGCAAGGTCACTACTGACCCTGGTTTGGGACTCGGCTCTGAAATAATAGCATTCGTGTGGCAGAAAAGGCGGAAGTCAAGGCATTACTTACACTTTATTTACATCTATGTACAATTACACATATGTATTTTATATTATTTATATTTTATTTCTATTATTTACATCTTATGTGTTGTTTTGAATGTTTAATTGTTATTATAAGCATTTATAGTGTTGAATATGTATTTACTGATATTATATACACATATACATGTACGTATACATCAGTCAGGGGGGTCGATCCTACTTCACGGAAATTTGGTGTTCACGTCGGGTCTCGACCCTCCATTAACCGCCAAAAGTGAGGGATCCCTGTACTGTCAAAACCTCCTCGAGGCCTAAATCGGGAAGTGACAGCCATGGCACTTTCAGAATAAGGGGGGTGGTGGGGAGGGACTTTTCCTTTTCATCAAAAGTCGTGTCTCTCTTCTTGCATTTTTTTCTTGAAGGGTTCTATTAGTGTACGCATGTCTGTTGTGTTGAACGCATGCGGAATACAGACATATTGCTTAAGTATGGGAGGCGCTCGTGTGGAGCCACAGACTATATGTGTTTGTGTGTGTGTATGAGTGCGTGAGAGAGAGAGAGTGAGAGAGAGAGAGTGAGACAGGTGGGTTGGATCCGTGAATAAATTGCTATCAGTTTATCTCATTTATGATGCAATCACAAGCACTGAATGCAGAAATTGAATTTTAGTTGTTTTGAAGCGTCATAAATCATGTGTGCTGTGCGGTAGGTTTTGGGGGGAAAAAATTAATAATAAGGCTAAGCAGAGTCTTTTTCTTACTCTGCGAAGAATGTGTGAGTAAAGATTTAATCTACTAATAGTTACATCTTGTCAGCTTTCTATTACACCGCTGTTGCTTGTGGGCCAGTGGGGGCTTTACGGTGACGCGGAGTTAATCGTGCTTGTAGTTCTTTAACCATTTGATTCCACCACACATACTGTATATTCACAACAATGTCGGGGTGGTGGGACGACCGTCCGGCTAGCACCGTGGAGTTGGTTAATTTCCTATGGCACTGCATGCTTTGCAGCATTTTGCAAATAACTGATTAAAGTACCAGGAAGTAAAGATGTTGACTTCGATTGTGATGCAAGGTATCTATCTATAAAAGCCATCGTCCAGTGCGGACCGTTGGCGTCTTCCGATGCCTAGCCTGATAATGCAGGCTTTCATTAGGAGACTGTAGGCTGATACCTTGAGGGACACCACTCCACATCAAGTAGTTTATTTTCAGGCTGCCTTCTCTTAGCCTTTGTCTGCACCAGAGGCAGAACCTACAAGACAGCAGGTGGATTTGGAGTCAGAGTTTCCTTCTCTTAGTTTGTGTTGGCAAAACTAAGGCATCACCAACAATGCCACGATGCAAGGTATAGGAGCTATAAACAGCCCTTCTCTCAATATAACAACACAGTTTGTTATGCTAGAGCGGAACCAGATATCTGAATCGACCAATCAGAGCTGAGAGTTTTGGGTTCCTGAGTGGCGCAGTGGCAAGCCTGTGGGTTGGATGCCAGGTTGATGCATACAGAGAGTTGATTGACCAGGGAGGGCGGGATTGCAAATGTCTACTGCTTAAGTAATCGCTGGCCAATCATGGGTCTCTGATTCATGCATACAAGGGGCGGATAGGGCTTTCTTCCAAGGGTTACACCGCTTTCGACTATGCATGTGTAGCAGTTCGGGGAAAAAATGCAGTGGCTGATATTACGGGCTTTGGAGGAAGCAAACCAAGGAGAAATCCCAGTGAAGAAAGGATAGTGGGTCATCTGTCCACCTTGAGAGCAAGAAGGTTCTGGGTTCGGATCCCGGGCTCTGCCCAGGTGTGTCTCCCGATGTTCTCCCGATCCTTGCGTGAGTTTCCACTGGGTACGCCAGTTTTCTCCCACAGTCCAAAGACGTACACATTAGGTTAATTGGCTGTTCCAAACCGCCTCTTTGTTTCTGTGTGTGCATGTGTGTGTTGGCCTTGTGATGGTCTGGCTAGTTGTTCCGGGTGTACCCTGCCATCGCCCAGATTTGGCAGTGATAGGCTCCAGCCTCCTGACAATCCTAATAGGATTAAACGGTTTGACAAATAAGTGAGAAAGGTGAGTTTTCTTTTTTTCTTTTTTTTTGATAGTGTTATACAAAGAAGAGCGGCACGGTGGTGTAGCGGTTAGCAGGTCCGCCTCACAGCAAGAAGGTCCTGGGTTAGATTCCCAGCCTGGGTGTTTCTGTGTGGAGTTTGCATGTTCTCCCCATGCTTGTGTGGGTTTCCTCCGGGTACTCTGGTTTCCTCCCACCGTACAAAAACATGCACAGTAGGCTGATTGGCTGTTCCAAATCTCCCTTAGGTTTGTTTGTGTGTGTGTAATGGTTGTGTGGGTGTCAGCCCTGCGATGGCCTGACGAGCTGTCCAGGGTATACCCCGCCCTCACCCAGAGTCGGCTGAGATGGCCGCCACCCTCCCCACGACCCTAATTAGGAAGAAGCGGTTCAGAAAATGAATGTTATGCAAAGAGCAGAGTTTTCATGTTCCAGATTTGTTTGTACTTATATAAACTTGATGCCATTTTCTCTCAAACTGCTTTAGAATGCAAGAAATGGCTCAGCTGGCTTTCATTTATTCCTAGCAGCACTCCAATGCCGGTTATCTTTCACCACAGTGCTACATTTTTGTAATTTAAAAAAAAAAACCCAACCAAGGCCGTGTTGGTTTGAGTGGATAAAGGGTTAACTCTTCCCTCGCTGGGAGTCCAAGCGGCCGGTAGCAAATGAAGCTTTAACTGCCTGGCCTAATGGAGGGTGTTTATCTCAATACTTTTGTTTTGTCATTCTCCAACCCGCTCTCGTTTCCCCAAGTGCTCCCCCGAGCCCCTGCTTCTCTAATGGAGCTGCTGTGGAGGGCCGCACTTCGGAGGCAGAAATAACAAGATTATTGTTCGCATGCCACGCTACACAGTCACATACACACAAGTGCTCACGCTCAGGCAAACACGGGGCCTGACTTCGAGAGTACTGGTGTTAGGCACATGCGCATCTGGGCAGGGCAAGGACAGCCATGCTTATCCAATTGTCCGTGTATCTCATTACACGAATATTGTTTGTGTACGTGTGTAGGCACAAGGTTGTTTTCTCTGACTGTTGTGTGTCAAAAGGAGATAGAGAGCACATTGTCATCTCCTCTCCTCCTCTCGGTTTGGCCTGTGTGTCCCCCCAGGCTTGTCTTGGTAATGGCCCTGTGCTGATTGCTCTAATACAGGTTAGGAATATTGCCTTTAATGATGTGTAAAATGAGCAAGCGCCAGCGCTGACATTTACAGATGGCACCAGCGGACTCGGTTCCTCCCAACTGCCTGTTAATTCACAGCAAATGACTAGCACCTTGCACCTTTTATCAGCTACCATCTCTTTTTTTTTTGCTTTGAAGTACGCTTGATCCAATCCAGGGTTGGGAGTGTATCAGAATACCGTTCGGTTTCAAAAAAGCCTCACGGCTTTTCCTTTCATGACGTGATGGATCATGGCACCGAACTCTGACAGAATAGCAATTGGGACGTGTTGCCTAGTCCAGCTGTGGTCAGTGCGAGAATATCCCACGAGCCCGGGGGTCTAGAATCTAAATCAATTTGAGACTACAATCAGAACCAAAGGATTCACCTGAACAAATCCTGAGACACTGACTCCCCAACCGATCATACTCTCCCCACCAACCACGCCAAGCATTCCAGCCTCACTACCACACCAAGCATTCTTCCCACAAACCACATCAGACCAGCCACACCAAGCATACCCAAACCACAAGAGCCAGTCATCCCCACCAACCCCATTGAAAATAGCCTTCCCACCACACACCTTCATCTACATCAACCGCCCCACCAACCCCAACCCCAACAACTGTCCGTTCAACCACAGCAACAGTACCCCTCCACCAACTCCTCTTATTTCGTCTCCTTTGAGTTAGCAGGTGGGCCAACACATGTCGCCCACAGAGCACCAAGTCCAATCATGTCACAACATTTGCACATTGTGAAGTGCTGATGAGCTTCTATAAGGTTAACGACTCCAATTACATTCGATTAAAGCCGTTAATGGCCTTCGACGTTTTGCAGTTACAGCGAGACCAAAAAGCTGTCCGTTGAATTTCTGATGCATGATGGGAATCTGGAAGGGAGCCAGGAGAGAGGAAAAATTCTCTAGTCATTATCTCGAACACCCTTTTAATTGTGTTAATTAGAGTACATCACACCACACTCGCTCGCTGCACTCGGATTGAATTGCAGAGCCACTTCTGTTTTATATCTCAATTTTACCAAACTTGTTGCTGACGCAAATCTACGGCGTAACGACCCATAAAGTGTTTAGGATTGCTTTTAGGATCTGAAGCCTTTTTTCCTCCCAAGTTTATATAGAAATGTATAGGGATTAGGCAGGAATTGAATTTTTTCTAGTCAAGTTTAAACGAGCTTTCAGGTCAGGTATTTCTCCACCACTTTCTTTTGCAAGCCTCTGAAAAACAGGTTTCTTTTAAAACCCAAGGTGTTTAGACCCAAGAAGGGGACTTTAGCGAGCTTGGTTTGGCACGCATTTACTTGTTACGAACCACTGGCAGTTGAAGCTTGATATTTTCCATTTCCGTATGGAAATTACCTGTTGTAATGGCAATTTTTTCAGGTGACCAGTCAACAAGGTAATTGTCTATGTTCAGAGTCATAGGTGTGTAATCATAGGACCCTCTGGAGTTGCAGATAATTATGTCGGTGTACGTATTAGCATTATCAAAGTAAGAAACAAAGGGAGCAGGCGCAGTTCCCCAACAACGGGTGCAGGGGTGGGTGGGGTGGTCTGGGGCAAAAGCATGTATAATATAACATAACACAACATAATGCCGTTTTTTGTTGTTGTTTTTAAGACCAATATCAAAATGCCTTCAGTCTGGGTACCCTAATCTGAGGACCGTGTGCTCAAGACCATGTAATTAAATTAGGTAACTATATAATTATATAGCATAAATATATTTTATTACCTGGGTGCTTGTACACAGGCTAACCTCATGATAAAAATTTATGTTGGCTAGACCTTATGTGTTGTATTTAAATATTTGTACTTATGTTGCTTCCCCCGATATATATGGATTCAAGACAGCTGTCTTACTATCAGTGTACATGCCTGTAAACAAGGCTAATTAAGGCCCTCTTCTCACCAGGAGCATTTTTACTGCACTGGCAGTGCCCATGAATTCCTCTTCAGAGCTCTTTGCTCGAGCACTTATTGTTGCTAGGTTACAAAAAAAAAATTATTTAGCACTTGTGGATTCCTTCATTTTTTAGCATCCAATTTCTGATTCGTTTCAGTAAAACTGTAAATTTCGATAAAATGATGGAAAGAATCACATCCTGGCATTGGCAGAAACTCGGCCGAGTTCTCCTGAGTGCAGGAGAAAACCCGTCCAAGAAAGCAGCTGAGGGAGAACCAGTGACTGGTGCAAGAAATTGAGTTGACGTTCTAAGTCCCGGCCCTTTCTTAGTTTTGATTGGTAATTACCATCAAGTAAAGTATCACATGATCTCAATATCAATTTGCCTATTATAGAATGGGGGCCGGTGGCGTAGCCGTTAGAGTGCTGGGCTCATGATCAGGAGGTCATGGGTTCGAATCTCTGCAAGATCTCCCACCATGCTAGGACCCCTGGGCAAGGTCTTAACCACAACTGTACCTCGTTTCACCCGCAATATAAATGGGTACCAGTAAAATACATACTGGGAATACCTGTGATGGACCAGCGTCCCATCCAGGAGGAGTTGAACTCCTGGTCGCTTCACACTACAGAAACTGGGGATAAGCACCGGCCCTGATGAACCACTGGGCTCGGGTGTAAAAGCCCAATAGGCTTTACCTATTATAGAATGGCTCCTGAGATATTGGAGTATCAGCAGCATTGTGAAGACCTGTTAGAAGGAGCTATCAAAACAAGTCTAGGTAAAAGTTCTGGGAAAATAAGGGGCAAAGGGTTTTTTAAAAATCCTGAACATTCCTTGGCACAAGATGAACCAAGAGAAGGCCCACCACCAAAAGTCAGTTCCCAGGTAAGCAGGGCATTTAGTCAGAGAATCAACCTAGAACTTGCCACCAACGCTTTACATGGTGCTCCCAACACTATGCTTCACAAAGTAGCTAGTGTTTTTGGTGTGATCCCCAGTGTTGGATTTAATGCTATGGAATGTCCATGAAACAAAGTGTTCTATGACAAGAATGTTTAGATAAACCTGTGGCCTGAGGTCAGCCACAAGTACAGCAGAGGTACTGTTAGAAAAGCTGGACCATGACGTCGTGGTTAACACAAGTCCTGGTTTTGTCGAGGGCGTTTCTTCATGTTCTCCCCATGCCTCTTCAGGTAGGTTTCCTCTGGTTACTCCAGTTTCCTCCCAGAGTCCAAATACATGTACATGAGGCTAATTGGCTGTTCCAAATTGCCCCGTGGTGTGAGTGTGAGCACAAATGGTTGCCTGTGTGTTGGCCCTGCAATGGACCGGCGACCTGTTCAGGGTGTACCCCACCTTTTTCCAGGGTTGGCTGAGAGAGAATATTATCGTTGTAGGCCAGAGCTTGACGGGATTTCAGTGGAATTTTAGGCTCTCGACAGCCTGAAAAAGTAAACAAAGAATCGCTAGTGGTCGGGCGGTGCTCCCTCACCCTTTAGTCCTTGATTTAGATACACACCTCCTGGCTTTTCATCGATCTCCAGCCTGGAGTCGAGTCCCATAAATGAAATCAGATAATTGAAGATGGTGTAGAGCTAATTGGATTATTGTTTTCAGCTCGAGGCCATGTAGCCGTGCTCAAGAATAAGACAATAAGACGTGTTCTGTATAATCGTACATCTGTTATTTGGCATGTTGGTTCCTTGTACAACATCTGAATCCTAATCGCAAGCCAATTAATGTGGATTTAATTTCTGTTGCGAGTAATATTCACAGTGCATGATCATAGACATAATCAGGGCATGAAATGCTAATCGTGATACTGTACTCCATATTTATTTTCAATGTAATTTTTTTTTTTGACCATGCGCCAAGTATCCCGATGACCCAAGTAGCTGAATACGCTAAATATTCCTGATGCTGATCTGATCATCATGAACGTTTGAGTCATCACGGCTGTAAAATGATCATCAGGCAAATTATCGCTGAGCTGATGGTTTATTTCTCACCTCTTGCCTCCTGTTGCGTTGGCCGGCAGGCACCCTTGCGTCTCTCCTTGTGTTTGTGATGTGGAAATTAGCATGACCCGAATGATTAACCCACATTAGATTCTAGTTAAGTCGGTTACTCTGTAATGCGATTGGACGATAATGAGATAAAAGCTTTAATGGATATGTTTACCTTGTAAATGAGTCGATTTTTATGACGCTGATGTGCCGCGGCTACCGGAATTGATGACAGGAACTTGTGCTTTGCCCTCTGTTGCTGTCTTTTTAGCCAACACGTACTGTATGTTTTGTCTATCTGTGTGTATTGTTATGTCTCAAGTGTGTGGCAGATGCATATTAATCCCTTTCCCTCAGTGTTCTCCACACCTTAAAATGGACACGGGTTGTCATTTTCAGAACAAGAAGAGTCATTCGAGTTCGTTATTGTGTCACTGACTGGACAGATGTGGCATTTTGAGGCGTCGACGTATGAAGAGAGGGAGCTCTGGGTCCAAGCCATTGAGAGTCAGATATTTGCAAGCTTACAGTCCTGCGAAAGTAGCAAGAATAAGGTAAAGAAAATGCTTTTTTTAATCCCTCTCATAACCAGGGTATTTAATGGTGTAATGTGTTTAAATGGTGTTCCTCAGGGTTCTCATTTGGGACCAAAGTTGGAAATTGCATCAAAACATGATTCCGACATTGACAGAACAAATTTCTTCAACATTAGTACTGAACTTGATAAAAACAGGTCTAGCAGTTAGCATTTGCTAATAAAAATATATAAAAGGACATTTTTATTGTGCCTTATGTCATAAAAGCTTGCTTTCTTAAAAGTCTGTTTTTTTGCCGTCCTTACAATGTTGTGTGTGTGTGGGTACAGGTAGTGCATGTAGGGAAATCTCTTAAGACTGACAGGTCATATTTTCATCTTGGTACAGAATGTCTCATCTTCTCTCTCTCTCTCTCTCTCTCTCTCTCTCACGTTACCAAACACTCATTTATTTTTTTGTCATCTCAAACTTAATCTTCCTCTGATCTCCACTCAAGTCACGATTAGGGAGCCAGAGTGACGCCATGACCATCCAGTCCATCAGGAATGTGAGAGGGAACACCTTCTGTGTGGACTGTGACTCCCCAAGTGAGTACACAACTGTGTGTGTGTGTGTGTGTGTGTGTGTGTGTGTGTGTGTGTGATATTTTGATATCAGTATTTTCATCATGGCTGCTATAGTAAAAGACACACAGTACTTACTGATGTTTACTTTTTTTTTGATTGATGTTTTCATTATTGTAATTTTTTATTCTTGCGTAGACCCAGACTGGGCGAGTCTGAACCTTGGTGCTCTGATCTGTATCGAGTGCTCAGGGATCCATCGACACCTGGGCACACACCTGTCTCGGGTGCGCTCGCTGGACCTGGACGACTGGCCCGTGGAGCTCAGTATGGTGATGACCGCTATCGGAAACGCTATGGCTAACAGTGTGTGGGAGGGTGCGCTGGAAGGTTATACCAAACCCGGAGCTGATAGCAGCAGGTACACCTGTGTTTCTACCTCCACACACACTCTCTTACATCTGTACCTACACCGTCATCTGTACCTGCAACTATACCTGTATCAACAATTATACCTACATCTACACTTATATCCATGATTTTACCTACAATTGTACCTGTACCTACATGTATACCTACAGTTACACCTGTACCTACACTTATACCTACAATTATACCTACATTTGCACCTGTACCTACACCTATACCTCCAATTTTAACTACAGTTACACCTGTATCTACACGTATACCTCCAATTTTACCTACACTTACACCTGTACCTACACGTATACCTCCAATTATACCTACAGTTACACCTGTACCTACACCTATACCTACGATTATACCTACAATTGTACCTGTACCTACATGTATACCTCCCATTATACCTACAGTTACACCTGTACCTACACTTATACCTACAATTATACCTACATTTGCACCTGTACCTACACCTATGCCTCCAATTTTACCTACAGTTACACCTGTATCTACACGTATACCTCCAATTATACCTACAGTTACACCTGTACCTACACTTATACCTACAATTATACCTACAGTTACACCTGTACCTACACATATACCTCCAATTTTACCTACAGTTACACCTGTACCTACACGTATACCTCCAATTATACCTACAGTTACACCTGTACCTACACGTATACCTACAATTATACCTACAGTTACACCTTTACCTACACGTATACCTACAATTTTACCTACAGTTACACCTGTACCTACACTTATACCTCCAATTATACCTACACCTACACTTATATCCACGATTTTACCTACAATTGTACCTGTACCT
>JAQNCB010000001.1:78925339-78936013 GCA_030068295.1 Euristhmus nudiceps
AAATAAAGAAAAGAGTTTAGTGACCCTATGGCCTGGCGGAGGTCTGCGCTCTCCGAGTGCTTTTCTAGTTTATTATACTTTTACCATCTGCAATGTCAGGGTTTGTTGTGCACAATCTTCACGTATCTCTGTGTGTGTTAGCAATAAACTATGTTTGTGGAAAATAAATAGATTTTCTTCTGGTGTTGGAAGCCATTTTTAAACTCCCCGCCCACACACGTGTTTCTTCACCAATTTGTATGAAATCTGGTTCCATCTGCTGTTGAAAACCTGCCTCTTGAATCCCTCCACTCCATGCACACCCTCTTGAAGCCGAGGCTTTTGACGTGTTTGACATGCTGCTGCCATCTAGTGGGCTGGAGTACACGGAAAACATTTACTGCTGCGCTCGTGTGGCCACCGGCATTCATTCATTCATTTTCTGAACCTCTTATTATTAATTAGGGTCATGGGAAGGCTGGTGCCCATCTCAGCCGACTCTGGGTGAGAGAAGAGTACACCCTGGACAACTTGTCAGGTCAGCGCAGGTCAGAAACACGCTGACGGCTGTGCAGCCTACTTTTTACCAAAGTCAGCGATATTTACCAAAGACAGCCAGCCTTTGGTAACCCAGTTAGCTGCAACCCGTTGATAGTAGCGCTTGAACCCCCCCATCCTTGGGATCAGTAATCCAGCACTCTGCCACTGGCCACCAGTGCCTGCCACAGCCATTACAGTCTTTTTCTTTTTTCTTTCTTTTTCTTTTTTAAATGGAAACTACATTTCAGCAGTTCAAGCCCACACTTCACTGAGGGTAGACTAGTGCTTGGTACTAATGGGTCGTTTCTGATCACACAGGACAGTCATTTCAAGCAAGGAGAATAAAACAGCTTCGAATGCACATACATTAAGAGATGAGAGTCTGGGCCGTAGCAACCGGGCTCTGGTTAAGCACCATTAGTCAGAAAAGGAAGTAACTATTGAAGAGAAGTCCGCAGGATGATTCAGCAAGCCAGCAAGTCTGAACCTGACTTGTTGAGTCATGTATGCATGCACAAAAGCATCTTCCTTCTGATAGCTTCTTATCATGAGCATGATTGTACACATCTTCCAGGGTGAGTGATTGATTGATTGATGCCTTTTTCGGATGCTGATGGAGAGGACGCCCATGAAACTGGAGCGACATGACGACGGGGGCGATGTCAGAACGTGTTAGCACCACGCGGTATTCATCAACCCAAATAATTTAATTTGTGCTATCTACTAGAATAGAGTCTAGAATAGCTTCATTACGATCACAGAGTTCAGTCCCATGGTGGACCCTGGATTCTCTGAATATCAGCATGCCCTGGTACCTTACTGGTACGTGGACGCGAAGCGCAGAGGATACCATATTTTCATTGTCTGTGCACATCCACTGCCACAACAGACTCCTGTTGTAAACACTCAAGCAGTAACGGGTTCTTTATAGATTTTTAAAAAGTGTTTTATTGATGTTTTATGGTCCCTACGCCACGCCCTACTAGCATACCGAAATTGGGTCACCTTGACCTATTTTTCAAGGTCACAGAGATCAATTCATCAAAAATGCCTGTTAACTCTCGAGAGCAGAGATCTCCAATCTGATCCGCAAAGGGCCGGTGTGGGTCCAGGTTTTTACTTCAACCAAGCAGGAGCCACACCTTCCACCTGCTTCAATCACTGATCTAAAAAAAAGAAAAGACTAGATTGGCCATTTGCTTTTCAGTTTTGAAGCTGGAGGCAGCCATCTTGGTGAGAGTTGAGAGTCATAGACTGTTGAAAGTTCCACTCAAATAGCATGAAAAGATATAAAAATGGAAAAAATTACATCCAAGATGGATATTCTTAGTGACAATTTCAGCAGTTTAATTTTTTTTCAATTCCTTTCAAATATAATAATAATAATAATATTAATAATAATAATAATACATTTTATTTAAAAGCGCCGTTCAAAACACCCAAGGACGGTGTACAGTAAAAACATATATTGAGAAAGAGAGAGAGAGAAAAAAAACAAGTAACAACAAAATAAAAAACAGAGGATAGTAAAGAAAGTCAGTGTGTGGCTAGGGTAGTGTAGGATTGTCCGAACAGGTGGGTTTTGAGTTTGGATTTGAAGAGTGGTAGAGAGTCAACGGTACAGAGGTCAGGAGGGAGAGAGTTCCAGAGCTGGGGAGCAGAGCAACTGAATGCTCTACATAAGTGAAATTATTGGTAGTTATATGAATTTAAGGTATTCTGAATGTAAACAGGAACATTTTTGAGTGTTTTCAAGCTCTGTTGGCTTTCAACTGCTACATTTTGAGATCTTAAAGCATCTTAAACATCTTGAGGTCTCACCAAGATGGCTGCCATCACTGAAGCACTAACGTGCAAGCTCGTCTTTTTTTTATTGGAGATCAGTGATTGAAGCAGATGGAAGGTTTGGCTACTGTTTGGTTGAAGTGAGAACCTGCCCCCACACTGGCCCTTTGGGGGTAAGATTGGAGACCCCTGCTCTATGGGGTGCAGATTTTGTCGGATCAGTTTCCAACTGATGCATGTTATACTTAGCCTGAAGGTCTTCAAACCGACTGAAACTGGGTAAACTTGACCTAATGTCAAGGTCACTGGGACCATATGAAATATGCACATGGTCATAAAATGTTAGATATGTAAAAGTGAGCAGAGGATTCGTTGTTATTTATACCAGCTCTGCCTATGGGCATGTTAAATAACCTTGTAAAAACTAGATCACCTTGACCTGCTATATCATTCACACGTCACAAGGATCGAATTCACCAAGTGTGCTGTTGACCATATGGGAGATACCCCTGGTGTACTGTGACAAGAACGCATTTCTAGTTGACAGGTTGGAAAGAGATAGAAAATTAGGTTGGGCAGAATGCCACGAGGGGTCGCTGCCCGCTATTTTCATCCCAGTCTCCTCTTCTTCTCCTGCTGTTACACAAATGCTTTGGGAACTTCGTCTCCACCATTCAGCTTGTGCGATTTCAGAGCCGCGTCCCAAACCGAAATCGGTAGTGACCTTGTGGCCTTTTGCTTAATTTTGCTTAATTTCAGTTAATAATTAAAAAAAATTAATAAATAAATTTTGCTTAATTTCAGTTGCTGGAAATCAATTCATGAATCAGTTAGTTGAATCCCAAATTTGTTCAAGTGTATTCAAACTTGGAATGTTGGCGAATTCATCATTTCCAATGTTCCAGATTGCTTTACTTGTTAAAAAAAAATCTCAATACAATTTATGTGAATGTTTGGGATCATAGTCTTCCTGGTGTATGTAAATCCACAGCCAAAAACAAATCTTATTTCTTCTGCTCTGTGTGTAATAGATATTACAGAGATCCCTCGCTATATCGCGCTTCAGGTTCTGCGGCTTCAGTGCATCATGGATTTTTTTTAAATATTAATCGAAAAGTAAAAAAATAAGGAAAAAGTTCAGGAAAATGCCGCCAGGGGGCGCTACTGACTCGGAATCGGATCCCAGCCTCTTCTTCTTCTGCTGGGAAATTTGTCTCGACCTATCAGCTTGCAAGATTTCAAAGCGCCGCGTCCCAAACCGGAGTCGGTAGTGACCTTGCGGCCTTTCCCTTCACTCTTTCACTATTAAATTGGGAAGGGAGCAAGTTCACTACCGACTCCGGTTTGGGACTCGGCTCTGAAATAGGTGGAAGTCAAGGCATTTCTTACACTTTATTTACATCTATGTACAATTACACGTATGTATTTTATATTATTTATATTTATATATTTTTTTCCATCTTATGTGTTGTTTTTGAATGTTTAATTGTTATTGTAAGCATTTATAGTGTTGAATATGTATTTATTTATTGATATTATATACACATATACATGTACTTATACGTCAGTCAGGGGGTTTGATCATACTTCACGGAAATTCGGTGTTCGCGTCGGGTCTCGACCCCATTAACCACCAAAACTGAAGGATCCCTGTATTCCATATAAGAAATTTAAAAGGCTTAAAAAATCCATCCAAGCTTTGCTACCTAGTATGCAAATACCCGAAACTGATGATGAGTATCTCTCTGGCATCATGGCACTGCAGGCACTGCATGCTTGTTTGTGTTCCTTGACTGGCAGCTCCACCTCTTGTGTGAATGGAGGCAGCCTGTCACTGAGATTTGGCTTCTACATTTTTCTTTTCTGGCAAAGCCATAGAACAGCTGTTTGTGGTTCTCGGAAAGGCGGGACGATAAGCAGTGACGAGTGCCTCTCAGTATGTTGTGAGTCTTTGGCCAAGTATGATTACACACATGAATTTTCAGAATTTTCCAGTATTTTCACTTGTGGATTACTGAAGACACTTTGGCAGTTAAAAGTCTGCTAAACAGACTGAGCGTAGCCTGTGTGGAAGAATAGCAGAGCTTAATTACATACAATTCTTGACATGAAAACAGGATCATGTCTTGTCAAGCGGCAGAGGCCAAACGACTTTAAATTGAAGTCATCCATGGTGGCAATTCATACAACTTCAACAGTTCAACTTAACATATCTTCCACATTTTCTGATTATCAGTTACAGTCTCAGAGCACGGTGGTGTAGTGGTTAGAGTGTCGGTCTCGCAGCAAGAAGGTCCGGGCTTTGACTGCGCGAGTGCGTTTCTCCCTGTGCTTGCGTGGGTTTCCTCTGGGTATTCCGGTTTCCCACCACAGTCCAAAGACATGGAGATTAAGCTAATTGGCTGTTCCAAATTGCCCTTGGTGTGAATTATTGTTTGTGTGTATGTGTTGACCCTGTGATGGTCTGGTTCAGGATGTAACCCGTTTTTGCCCAGTGACACCTGAACTGTTCGCCAGCCTCCATGCAACCTTAATAGGATTAAGCAGTTTGGAAAATCCGTGTGCGAGTGAGGTGCTACAGCCTCATATTGCATTATTACATTAAATGATTAATGAAATCTTATGCTAGCACGCTAACATTGCCAGGGCTTTGCTCGAAACGGAAAGATTCAGTGATTAAAAAGATTAAGGAGCTCAAGTGCTGTAGAAGGTTGAAGGAGACCGGAGGCAGATACCAGAAAGGGTAGTGCGGTGTTTATTCGATTTTGTCAGGGAAAAGAAAATATGTAAAATTATATACTATACATACACACACACACACACACACACACTGGCTCAGCAGGGCGCTGCCTGTAAAATCCCTGGTATCTCAGTTGTGCACCAGCTCAACTGTTCCGGCTTCTGAGCTCCGAACTGCAAAACGAACAGTGTATAAATAGCTCAGCTGTAGTCACACGGAGGTGACAGCATTTATTCCGTACATTGCTTGATCTACATGCTGAAATCACCCCAGCACCCACTGCCCCAAGCGAGAGAGGACACGCACCACAGCCATTCACACTGCCAGCCTATAGGCTGCAACTTTCAAAAGTAAATTTCCAGGTACAAAGGTTTGCTGGTATCCTGTAGCCTCTGGAGTGGGCCGCAGTCTTGGAGTCAAAGGTCTGTTTATTTGGTCGCCATGCTATTTTTTTTTTTTTTTTTTTTTTTTTTTTTTTTAAGTCAGCTTTCAGGTGATATCTGGCACAGGACGGTCCTCTCAATCAACCACAAATACCTAGCAGGAGTCTCAGCACATGCCAACAGGTTGTGAGGTTGGTGTTCCAGTGGGTGGTGTGAATCGAACAGCAGATATTGGTCCGTGTGGGGGCTTTCGTATATACCTCAATGTTGAGGACCCCATCCTCTTCAGCTTTCACTCCACAGTCCAAGGTACAGTGGTTAGGAAAAGACTACTCCAGGATAACTCTTGGGTCCACAGAACTGACCTCACAGTGGATTACATCTGCTCCTTACTGGACCTCTGTCTGACCACTACCCATTTCCAATTTAAGGAAGGTTTTTACCACCAGAAACGTGGATGTGCCATGGGCTCACTTGTGTCTCCCATAGTGTCCAACCTCTACATGGAAGAAGTGGAAGAAAAAGCCCTCCACTCTTTCAAAGGAACAAAACCACCGGTACAGATATGTAGATGACACATGGGTTACCATTCAGAAACAAGCGGTTGAAGCCTTCACTGAGCACATCAATCCTGTGGACACGAACATCAAGTTCACCCGGGAAGATGTCAAGGTGAGTGGCCTGGCCTTCTTGGACTGCGCAGTAAAAGCTGAAGGGGATGGGGTCCTCAACATTGAGGTATATAGGAAAGCCACCCACACAGACCAATATCTGCTGTTCGATTCACACCACCCACTGGAACGTTAGGAGGTTAGGTGTCACCAGTCAGAAAAGATTCTGGCCAACAGTTTCTAGTAGTGACTTGTTATAAGGCTACAGACTCTTATCATGCATATTCTTGATGATTTGGTATTGAATCTAGGGTTGCACTACCTTTGAGAAGATCTCTTTCGTTTGGCTACTTCAATGACCCTCCAGATTTGCTCGGATGTGCTTACTTGGCTTGGCAGTATGAGGTTTTGTTCAAGTTTGGGATGAGCCCGAAATTGTGAAGTGGGCACTTCTTGAGTTGCACAGTCCGCATTGCAGATTGGATGTTCTGCACCAATATTGCTTCCATCAGAAAAGTCGCTGCTGATAGAGTATAGCGATCAAGACAGGTCACTAATGTGGAAAGCAGCCACTAGACCAAATTCTTCCACATGGGGAAACACGCGCGTGCAGATTACTGTCGGTATGGGTAATCAGAACATTTTGCCTTTCATTGGAAACTCCCTGTAGGGTTTGAGCAGTTCCTTTCAGTGACATCACAGTTCATCACAACATTGAGAACTAATTTTGCAAAGACTTCATTTGCAGTGGCTGCGGCAGGACCTGCAGATCCCGTATTGGCCTCTACAGCCATGTCTGACACTGCAGCTCCCTGATCGAAGACCCACGGCACAAACCCCTGATGATCTTTCGAGATTGATGGAGCCAACGAGAGATGAGCACTAATTTTACAAAGGAAATGGTGAGAGTTCTCATAGTTACTGGACAGCATCTTGTAGGCATCAAAGCATCCCTCTTGCAATCACCAACCACTGTGCAGAGTATATGCAATTTCCGTACCCTACTTGGAGATAAAACCTCATTGTGGTTTACATACATCGATCATTGTATCAGGAGTGATGACATGGTCGTTTGGTAAGGCATGTCTTGCACAAGAGAGTTTGCATGTCCAAGCTAATTGGATGTTCCAAATTATCCCTAGATGTGGTCGTGGGTGTGAATGTTTGTATGCACGTTGCCCTGCAATGGTCTGGTGAGCTGTTTAGAGTGTACCATGCCTTTGCCCAATGTTGACTGACTGGGTTGGACTCTGGGATCTCTGAAACCCTGATTGGATTAAGCGACTTGACAAATGAGTGAGTGAGGGAATGCATTGAGCAAGGTCGACAAATCTTATATGCTGCTTCCCTGAGAAGGATGCAGATGTCCAGATTGAAACCAGACAGCGGTCTTTACACTCATTACTGAACTCGTACCATCCGTGTATTGATTTGGTTACATAGATAGTCATGGTTTCAAATTCTTCCTTGCACTAATGACTTTGGTTTGTTTCTGAGTTAGCCTGAGCTATTGGCCAGACAAATCTTTGACGAAGCTTGATACTGGCTACACATGTAGTCACAGCACCTCTTCCGTACAGCTATACAAATCTTTCGCTCCATGAGCAGATGCTGAACAGCTTCAGGGTAGTTTGTAATGGTCTTCTGATGGTCTCGATGGTTTTTGATGACGACGTTCAGGCTGCAGGTTATCCAGCTGGTCCAGGGAAAGGAAGATGTACAGATAGATGGATTCTGTAAGAAGTGTATGCCTGAAGCCAGAGATGATAGAAGGAATTGCGTTCCTCACTCGTTTTTGAGCAGAGAGATTTCTCTGGCCCATTTTCTTGCTTGACCTGAGAGTCGAGAGTTAAATATGTAATGAACATTGCAAGATAAAGTAATATTTTTATTGTGCTGTAGGTTGTTTTAGTTACGTTTGCTTTCGACGCGGGTGATCTGGGTTCTGAAGAGTAATCCACTGCTGGATAATAAACCTAAAGTTTATGAGCAAAGTCTTGACCGTGAATGGAGGAAGGCCTTCATGGACCGTTGTGTGCACATTTTATTATTGTTTTTCATTATTTTACAGATCTGGTAAATCCAACCTTGGCTGTTGACTCCAAAAAAATTGTGTACTTTGACCAGTTGAGGGTTTGCAATTTCACAGCGTAATGAAACTGTTCCACAAAGACGCCGACTACATTTCCTGGAAGAACATTTGTCGTTTAGTTTCTGTTCATGTGTAAATGGATATATCATATCTTGGATGTCAAATCTATATATATTGACTGGCTTATTCTAATGAAGTGGAACCATGCGAAACACATCTGCCTGCCATATTAAATAAAACATGAGATCATGTTAGTTTACGATGGCGGCGCGGTGGTGTAGCGGTTAGCACGTCCACCTCACAGCACGAAGGACTGGGTTTGATTCCCAGCCTGGGTGTTTCTGTGTGGAGTTTGCATGTTCTCCCCGTGCTTGTGTGGGTTTGCTCCGGGTACTCCGGTTTCCTCCCACAGTCCAAAAACGTGCACAGTAGGCTGATTGGCTGTTCCAAATCTCCCCTCGGTGTGAGTGGGTGTGAATGGTTGTGTGAGTGTCGGCCCTACGATGGCTTGGCTAGCTGTCCAGGGTGTACCCTGCCCTCGCCCAGAGTCGGCTGAGATGGGCACCAGCCTCCCCGCGACCCTAATTAGGATTAAGCAGTTTAGAAAATGAATGAATAATCATTGGCAAATTGTTGCCATTATAAAAGGTATAAAATGCTCCAAGTGGCAATTTTTTTTTTCTCTTGTACATCTTCCTCCTGTACATGCATAAATGTAAGAGACCATCCTACGTAAATACCTCTCTCTCTCTCCTCTCTCTCTCTCTCTCTCTCTCTAAAAAAAAAAAAAAAGATATATAAACAAGTAAAATAAGGTTGCTTGGTTTTTGCACGGAATTGTTGTGCATCACACCTTCCGAGATGTTGCTGAGGATGAAATCTCTGAGCACAAATGCCGATAGGCGACTACCTGTGGCTGTGCAACCAGATTGTGGATTACAGGCTGTGATTCTCTGTTGTGAAACCTGGAGACAATGTATTAAGTGTAAGCCCCCTCTGCCCTCCCCCTACGCTCTCTCGCACTCGTTCTCTCTCTCTCTCTCTCTCTCTCTCACAAACACACACGCTGATGAAGCAGGAGCTCAGCAGTGGGATGGATTCTGACTACTAAAGAGACAGAGTGAGAGGGAGGGAGGGGGAAAGAGGCAGCGAGCGCCGAGCTTGCACAAGAGAGGAAAAGGTTCGTGGTACTGGTGTGCAAATCCACATGAGCAGATCTGGAGGGAAACACTGGCTGCTTTGGGTGAGACCTTGAGCGTGGCTTTTCTCAGCGTCTCGGAGCAAGAGGTAACCCCCCCCCCCCTGCGCTCGTCGTAGATCCCCAGAGGAACGACGCGACAAAGACTTGACTGGCAAACGCGAGACGTGGACTAGGAGAGGTCTATGACACTTCATTTACATCTGTGGAGAGGAGTGTGAGGAAGATCCAGAGTAGAAGAATGAAAAGCGGACAGCAGCTGCATCTCTAAGGGTCCCCCCCCCCATTCATAAACCCGACACGGCGATGTAGAGCCAGTCCGCCTGGCTGGATGAGGCAAGGTCCAGTCAGTCAGCTGCCGGATGTTTCTGTCGTGGCTCCTTATTTCTTTTTCGATTTGCACTTTCGATGTGCAACATGAATCTTTTCCACGGTTGAATCGTTCTTGATTGGGGGACATTTTTTCAAGGAATTTGAGCAGCTTGCAATCGAAGGCGGGCTTTGGATCATGTGCAGTCTTTCTTGATCTTATCAACTTTGCAAATTTATTCCAGTTTCTCGTCCAACTTGTGATTAGAGACTGACCCGACATGACGGCCATGAAGGGAGATTCGGAGGACAGCATCGAGAGCATCAGGCCTTCGAATCTGCAAGCCTTCGCCAACTCGTCCACGCTGCATGGCATGAGCCACATTTTCGCCTATGGGCACATGACATTCCGTCGCTTCCTGTGGACGCTCTCGTTTCTGGGCTCTCTCGGTCTGTTGCTTCTGGTATGCATGGACCGCGTGTCCTACTACCTAGAGTTTCCTCACGTCACCAAACTGGACGAGGTGGCAGCGCCAAACCTCACGTTCCCTGCTGTGACTTTTTGTAATCTTAACGAGTTCCGCTTTTCCAAGATCACCAAAAACGATCTGTATCACGTCGGCGAACTGCTCGCTCTACTCAACGAGAACTACCAGATCGCAAACCCACATCTTGCGGAGCCGGAAGTCCTCGCTGCTCTGAAAGAAAAGGCGAATTTCATCAACTTCAAGCCCAAGCAGTTCAACATGCCCGATTTCTACAACCGAACGGGTCACGACATCAACGACATGCTTCTGCAGTGCACTTTCCGAGGCGACAACTGCTTCCCATTCAACTTCACCACAGTGAGTTGCCACAGAGCGCAGTATGGCTTCTGATTCTTCTTCTTCTTCTTCTTTCCTTTACAGTGTGTCTGATGCAAACCCGTCCAGCTCCTCTGGCCGTCGTATTCGGTTCTTAATTTACATCGCGGTAAAAAGAAGACGCCAGATGTGACTCTTGTTGATCTTCACACAGTTAATTTACTATATATTACT
>JAQNCB010000001.1:79156411-79169216 GCA_030068295.1 Euristhmus nudiceps
GTGTGTGTGTGTGTGTGTGTGTGTGTGTGTGTGTGTGTGTGTGTGTGTGTGTGTGTGTGTGTGTGTGTGGAGAGAGACACACACACATACACACACACACTAAAACTTTCAGTATAAGTAATAGAAGTAGCCAAAAGAGATCAAGATCAACAGGGTCAGTTACCTACAAGGACTTCAGTCCTCGACATCCAGGAGGCTTTATCTTTAGCTAATAATCACATTCCAGCCAACCAATGTTTTTTTTGGCAAATAGAATTGAAATCGAGACATATGACGACAACTACAGAAGAGGAATGGAACATGAGATGATGTTCATCTAATCGAGGCTTCATGGAGCCACATAATGGATTCTTCTCTTCTTAAAAGGCCTGTGTATTTTACATTTTAACAAACAAAGGTGTGTGGTTTCGGCATGTATTTTATGTGGAGGTTTTATTCAATATATGTATATAAATATGATAAATTTTATTATTATTTTTCCAGTGGACGAGGACATCAACTCCCTTGATCCCTGTGATAGCGCTCTTGTAAGAAGACTGACTCAAGCTGATAAAAATTCTTATTTTTTTTTTGTTTGTTATCATTTTCCAATGGGTGAAGGAACCATGGATATTCCTCCTGCTGTCTCACAGCTGGACGTGGACGTAGATTTGGGCTTCGCTCTTTTCTTTTTCTTCCTGCTCTGTGTGTTTCTGCTAGTCAGCATCGTGCGCTGCTCCCAAATTGTCCTCGATCCGTACAGCGCTGTCTCGATCTCCATCTATCAGGAGGAGCAGGATGCGTGAACACTTGGAGGAAAGAAGAAATTGCCACTCAGAAGCTGAATGAGTGTCATGGTGGAGACAGAAGTAAAAATTGTTAATGTTCTGAAATATGGCATATTTTACATTTGTATGTGTTCTTGGAAAATATTCAACAAAAACGTGGTGTGTTTAAGCCTTAATTTATTAATAGAATGTCCCAAATGTGAAAATAAATTAGTATGTGTATAAATAATGCAATATCGTTGTGTTGTTTAGTATCGAATTAACAAATATGGAAAAGAGGCAAATGAGTAGCATTCATGCTAATTACAAAAGTATAGACTTTTATGTTGATAAATTTGGGTAAGAGTTGTACTTTCAAAGAAACCCTGTCACTCAGTACCATGGTAAATAAAAAGAGAATGAGAAACTGTACTTTTCAATTCTTTACATCTTCTTATGTTCTTCAGGAAATTTAGATGATGCAACTTCCTGTTGGTTATTATTGCACATGCAGTACGTGAATAATTCATTCGTTCATTTTCTAAACCGCTTAATCCTAATTAGGGTCGTAGGGAGGCTGGAGCCCACCTCATCTGACTCCGGGCGAGGGCAGGCCACACCCTGGACATCTCGCCAGGCCATCGCAGGGCTGACACGCACACAAGCATCCACACACACACACACACACACGCGTGCTCACACCTAGGGGAGATTTGGAACAGCCAATCAGCCTACTGTGCATGTTTTTGGACAGTGGAAGGAAACCGGAGTACCCAGAGGAAACCCACACAAGCACGGGGAGAACATGCAAACTCCATACAGAAACACCCAGGCTGGGAATCGAACCCAGGACCTTCTTGCTGTGAGACCAACTTGCTAAACACTACATCACCATGCCGCTGGAAAGTGAATAAAATGATCCTAAAATACTTCATAATTGATAATAGATGAGTTAAAGATGTGCATTTGCGCAAATGGTTGCATTTTAAGGTAAAATTTAGTCCAAAGACATACACAGAAGACTAAATGTCTGTTCCTAATAGCCCCAAGGCGTGTTTGTGTGTGTGTGTTGGCCCTGTAATGGACTTACGAGCTGTCCAGGGTGTTGCCCAGAGTTGGTTGAGATGGACACCAGCCTCCCCGTGACCCTAATGATGATTAAGCGGTTCAGAAAATGAATGAGTAATTGTTTTTAATGTTATTGATCACGCACTCATTCACTCTTAATGCTACAGATTACTAGGGTCACTAGATCCCACTCGGGTCGTGGGGAGATTCGAGCCTATCTCACCTTATACAGCTCGCCAAACCAGTCACACTCACACCTAGGGGCAATTTGGAAAAGCCAGTTAGCCTAATGTGTATGTCTTTGGGCTCTGGGAGGAAATCGGAGGACGAGGAGGAAACCTACACAAGCACTGGAAGAACATTCACACCTGACACAGACAAAAATTTTTTTTTTTTTTTTTTTTTTTTTACAAAAAAAAAAGTGAAACATGGTTCAAACATTTAAATGTGTTCAAATTTACGTTTAAACCATGTTTCACTCATATATTTAATAAGTATTATTTATAGTACTTTTACTAGTTACTGTGCAAATGAAAATAGTGAGAAACAGCCAAGACTTTTATTTTGAAATTTAAAACCGACAGCTTGCAGTGGTGTTTCTGGCACGCACGCGCTCACATGCTAATGTTGTGTTTGCTCGCTGTGTTGTGAGCGTCTGACTGGTACATCGGTGGAAACTGAGTGATGCTTGTGCGTTTCTGCGGTGTTGAAGGAGGTTTGGTGGTTTCGAAGGTACAACTCTGCTCGTTTAATTAATTTAACAAAACACACACGGCTGTGAGCCTCAAGGTTAAAGCCGTCTCTGCGCGAGCGCTGTGGGGAGATGTTTCACCTGTGTGTGTGTGTGTGTGTGTGTGTGTGTGTGTGTGTGTGTGTGTGTGTGTGTGTGTTTTCAGAACTATGTCTCTGTTGGTGAGTTTGTTGAACACCGGGGTTTCACTGTGGAGAAGTTCTCTACACCTCTGCACTAAACACCTTCACACAGGTAAAGAACTGCTCCAGGCTACGTCACGTCCTCATTTGCATATTAGTTATCATTGTTGCCCATTCCTTGTTTTAGGTTTCTTTCATAGAAATGTGACAACATTTATTCATTCATTCATTTTCTGAGCCACTTATTCCTAATTAGGGTCGTGGGGAGGCTGATGCCCATCTCAGCCAACTCTGGGTGAAGGCAGAGTACACCCTGGACAACTCGTGACAAAATTCCAACCCCTTATTTTTATTTGACACCTCATTCATCTCAGTACCCCTAGGAATAAGGAGACTGTGGCCACCCCCATCTCCAACTCTTTTTATGTGGCCCGAAAGAGTTTTTCCAAGGATACGATTATCGCACGTTATTTGCATCAACCATTACCATGAAGTGTAACTCCTGATCCATCCACTAGGTGGAGCTGGCCTATTTTAAGTAAACAGCTAGCCATTCTTAACTCAGGAAAAATTGCAAGGGAGCTCATCAATGTCAAGGGCTTACAGTATAGGAAAACTAATAAAGGACAACAGGACATGTGCGTAAACAAATTGTATTTCCGTGTCGATTTGATGATTGGCCATTTTTAATAGATGATGAGTGATTATTTGGTCTTCGATGGCATTGAATTTTAAGGATGTTGCCCTAGTGGTTTAAATTGAAAAAACATTGGACCAGTAGATGGCCGTAGTGCGCTATCGCAAAATTCTGAACATCGCAGCATCACAAATTGTAAATAGGTGTGCACTCTGACTCAGCTATGTTATGTTATTTTAGCTTTAAATTTTCCTCAAGTGTTTTTATTATTATTATTATTTGTGCAGGTTATAGGTGATATTAAAGGTGAAAAAGTCGAAGCCTGGCATTTTACCAATCTGTCGATCTGATTATTTTTTTATCAAATCTGCCACAAATTAATTTTAATATTTTATTAATAATAATAATAATAATAGTAAACACTTTGTTGTGACCAATAAGAATTGAGAGTTCATCAACAGGATCATCACGGGATTAAACAGAGAGCCTTTCGGTGTGTGTGTGTGTGTGTTTTAGGTCCATGTTTGCGTTTGCGGATGCACGCCATCCCACCCCTGAAGCAGGTGGACCGGTGGACAGAGAAAAGGTGCATGTTTGGAGTCTACGATAACGTCGGCATTCTGGGTGAGCATCATTACCCACTCGCGTGCATCTCCCACTGACTATCAGTCAGCCAGTTATCATAACAACCATCAGTGACTACACTTTGCTGTGCACCACTTTAGACCAAAATACTCATTTCTGGTTGGCTGGAAGAGGAATGCCCGTCTTATCAAACTGTATAACCATTTAACACTAACTATAATTTTAGTCGTCTTTTGATCATGGTCACAACATTTGGCACCCTTTACCATTTTCATTGGCCAATCAGAAAGTAAGCACTGAACTGTTAAATTGTCACCATAGCAACCAGAACTGCAGTAACATGAGTTTTCTTCCACTGAACCTACTCCACTCAGGTGATTTTAAAGCCCACCCTAAAGAGCTAATCCGAGGGCCCGTATGGCTGCGCGGTTTCCGTGGTAATGAATTCCAGCGGCTGACGCGCAAGAAAAGGATGGTGGGAGATCGCATGATGACGGAGGACAAGCTGGTGCTGGAGAAGAGACTGCGCTTCCTGTATCGCCGCTTCAACCGCTACGGCAAACACCGATAGAGCTGCGGTGGACGTGTGTGTGTATACAGATAAATGAATTTTAAAAAGTTTTGTTACCCCCTGAGTCAACAGAAGATAATGATGTAATAAACTTTTTCAAAATATTAACGTGAAATGTCTTTATTAAAATGAGACTTGGTGTGAAAATGGTTCATAGTAACACAATCATAATTATCAACAAGATCACTGTTACAATAATAAATAGTGCTTGACATTGATTTTAAAAAGGAACAGTTCAGCCAAAATAGAAATGTACAACATCCTCAAGGCTAATACAATGAAGTGAAACCATAAAGGACACTCCGAGCTTCCAGTTTAGCATTCCCATGCCTGAATTTCACATTTGGTTTAAAAAAAACATCTTGCCAGACATCTGATAACACAAAACGAAGTGTCATGATTTCAACACTAAACTGGTGGCGGTAGTTTCCTGTACACATTAGCGAATCAGCCTTGTGGCTCCAGACTCCAGTTTCTCCACCACATTGTAACATGTACTGTACACACGCTGGAGCTCAATGCGAAAGGGAGTTTGGACTCGGGAACGCCGTGAAAGGAGTCTCAGACATCACGCACAGCTCAGACTCCGCCTACAAACCAAACAAGAAACGATATTAGTGCTTTGAAAGCCAACCAAAGCAAGTCTTGAGGTGTGTTTAGTCTCACCTGAATATCCCTGTCTTTCTCCTTTGGAACTCGATGCCGCTTTTTCTTCATGCTACATGCTGATTGGTTGGTTATGGAAGGAGAGGATCCATTATCGTCACCTCCAGGGGCACTGTCTAAATTGGCACCACTCTCATCCTGTTGAAATAATCATTACTGTGTATATCGTATGAATGTGTGTGTGATGGTTATTTGTGCTTTGATTATTCTTACACCTCTGTGTCACACCTCTAGTGGTATAGTGAGCTCAGCGTTTCTGTAGTCGTCGCCGTACGCGTCCAGAGTCTTCATAAGGAACCTAATACACATACAAAGCTCTAATTAATTGTATTTGGAAGCCATTATTTCAGTCTTACCTCACACTTTTTGTCAATAATTTTACCCTAAGAATACTTTCATTCATTTTGAATGAAATCCTACAAATCCTACTCATAAACATATTTATACAGTATTTATTATTTATCCCATTGCACTATCATACATTACTATTCTTGTATTTTCTTTAATTTATTTTTCAGTTGTCTTTGTCCCTGTTTTTGTATGGTTTTTTTCCCTTTATTTTGTAAGTACACTGAGAGCAACACATACCGGAGTCAAATTCCTTGTAAGTGTGCACATACTTGGCCAATAAACTTGATTCTGATTTTCTGAACTGCTTAATCCTAAATAGGCTCACAGGGAGGCTCGCGCCCAACTCAGCCGACTGTGAGCGAGAGCAGGATACACCCTGGACACCTTGCCAGGCCATCTCTGACTAAGAATACACTCTCTTGATAATATTAGTCCTGTTTTACACTGTCACTTACAAGATTGTCACAAAGTACCACAGCATTATATCATCATACTAATTAATCATGCTAGATCGCTTTGTGAACATAACAGTTGTAAGTACACGTGTCTCACCTTCTCTCTTTCTTTAGTCTGCGTGTAAGTCTCTGGACATGGTGAAGGCGAGCCAGCGTTCTCTCATTCACCTAAGTGAACACCAGACACACAGGTTTATATTATATATAACAAGTTCGCAGTCATACACCACACCATTTTAACACACACATGACAACCCCCAGCCTAATACATATCTTACTCACTTGTTCAAGCTCCTTGACTCTTTTGTTAAGAGCCTGATATTTCCTCTTGTCCACATCCCTTGTGTCCTTCTGGATGTCCTGAGGAGGTCCACCGCTCTCCAGGATCTCAGTGGCCCCTGATTCCAGCTCAACGCCCGCAGCCTCCAGCTCGGTCTCCAAGATGTGACCACCAAAAAGAGGAGGCAAAGCCAGGTCTGAGAAATCATCCATCATCTCCAGAACACGAGGGACAATGTAAGGCAACATGTAACACACAGCAGGGTTTTACACTCAGACAATCATGCAGAACCTACACAACATATTACACCATGTACTTTCTGAGTATGCATATGATTCATGAATACATTAAAAACCAACATAACTAGCTATCTACTTTTAAAGGGAAAGCTGTTAAACAAAAACAAGAAAATACAACACGGCTTACTTTTAATATTAGCAATAAAGGAAGCTAGATAATTAAATTATCAGTTCTTTGGAGCCACATCAGCACGAACCTATCTAATAAAAAAGGAAAATAATAATATACATCCTTTTCTGAAGTTTTCTTTTTAAATCATTCATGATAGCTAACAGTTGTACTGCTTCAACGCCGTTTGTTTACGTCGCGTATTAATGACGTCAAAGATCGACAGACACATCGAAGGCGGCAACATTAGTCTATTTAATTGTTGTACGACTACGAAACTTTTTTGTAAAATAACATTGCTATTGGCTACTTGTATAGTGTATTTTCTTTACGAATTATACACTTCAATAATAATAATATTAATGATAATAACAAAATGAACTACCGAAAGAAAAAGGTCATGTCGCGTGTTAAGGACGTCATATATTTTTTTTATTAAATCCACCAAATACATTTTCTATGGAAGAATTTAATGCTTGACATTGGGTATTAATTATCAAATTAGTTAACTTTAAATTGGTAATATTTTATAATAATATTCTCATTGAAATTGGAACCTTATTACGGCGCATATTAAATACGTCATTCCTTTTTATTCAATCCGGAGCGAGTAAAGTAGCACGAGCGACATTCCCAAAAAAAATAACAACACGGCCCAATATGGCGGCGAGTAAGTATCCAACATCAAGCTAGCGCCTTTTACTTGCTGATATTTAATCATAACTCTGGTTATGGAATGTTTTGAACATGTTTAAACCTTACAGTTAAAGGGAACGGGATGTAATTCGGGGTGTGTGAGCTGCTAGTGACCTTGGAACTGGTGGTGTTGTACTGTCTGCTATGCTAGTCTTTAGCCTGTATGTTTTTAGATGTTTTAGAAAAATAAAAGGTAATTATTTAAGTAGTGCTTTTAAGTCCAGAATGAATATATATATATATATATATGTATATATATATTTAACCCTAGAATGGTTACTCTCTAATTTGCTAACGTGGAAGGTAAACCCTGGAGAATTTTACCCTACATGAATTATGTAATAACATACTTATAACATAATTATTACTTACGCTGTCAGACGTATGAGTTACACAAACCACCTCAATTCCACCTTGTGAATTCCACCCTGGGAACCGTTCTAGGGCTATATAATGCTTCTGGACATAATAAAACCTGTACATAAATAACTTTAATGTTTCTAAACATCTATATGTTTATACAGTGTGTGTGTGTATATATATATAAATATATGTGTGCATGTATGTATTATATTATATTATATTATATATGTATAATGTTATATTTTATATCCACACCCTTTGTGAAGCATGTGTAACAACCTTTTTATTGTTTCAGTTGGAAACTTCCTGCGAAATGCCTGGAATAAGGAGCCCGTGGTGACAGCAGCCTGTGGCCTTGGCATTGCAGGTACGCCATCATGAATCTGAGCTCAAAAAGATAACGTTGACTGAACAGAACTATCCTTATTGCAAATATGTTCCAGTTTTGGAGGGTTTTTTAATTTTTTTATTTATTTTTTATTTTTTAAAGCAAATTTTGCCCGAGTCCTTAAAGGAGAACTTCAGAATTCTCATTTAAATGGGTAATTTGAATCTGAATATATAATGTAACTCCACTGTAATATTTTAAGATATACTAGTGGACTAATAGTTGTGTGGTATTATTATTATTATTTACATCCTCACTCTTTGTGTAGTTTTTAATAATTTTATACTACTTTACTCGGCGGCTCCTGAGTGGCATGTTGACCAGGTGCGTGACTGTTTACCCGGAGATTTGAATCCAGGTTAATGCCACAGCTGTTCGTGACAGGGAGTCCATGGGAGCTGATTGGCCAAGCTCTCACGAGAGGAACGTCATGCGCTCACTTCCCTGTCACTCACACAGCGATCGCTAGCCGATCGTGGGCATCTGTGAGCTCATTCATACAAGGGGGCGGATAGCGCTTTCCCTCTGAGTGTGTTAGACCGCCCCCAAATACGCATGCGCAGCAGTTCGAAAAGAGGCGGGTGGCGCGCATTGCGTGTCACGGAGGGGGCGTGTGCATGCTTTCTACCCCTCCATGGTCGGTGGTGGTTGTGTGATAGGGAAGGCAATACCTGATGGCCTGATGGGTGGGAATTGGATACAACTAAATTAGGTAGAAAATTGGAGGGGGGCAAAAATAAATATATATTCTACTTTACTCAAAAGATTGGTAGAATGGTATCATTTATCTGAATATTTCCTTTGATTTGTTATTTTGTGGTGTGGATGTTTTGTGCAGCTCTGATTCTGCCCCTGGTGAGTCCCTACACGAAATACACGATCATGCTGAATAAAGCCACGCCCTACAATTACCCAGGTGAGTGATACAGTCATATTTATATTCTATTCTATTCACACTCATATTTTAATTTTATTTTATTATATTATCTTATTCTATTTAGTTTGATTGAAACTGTTGTGTTTCTTTGCACTGTATGGGAAATTGAGATTTAAGCATTTCACTGCCAGTAATTGCTTCACGTAATTCTTGTTTGTGACAATAAAACTCTTGAATCTTGAATTTTGATGGTGAAGTTAAAAATAAATAAATGGTCACAGCCCCACCTGGTGGCCGTTTGAGGTGATGACCTGCTGCTGTTTTGAACTTGGGTTTTACTCACCTCTGTGTTCTCTCAGTTCCTGTGCGGGATGATGGGAACATGCCTGACGTCCCCGCTCACCCGTGTGACCCACAGGGCAGAAACCTGGACTGGCTGAAAAACATGTAAAAAATAAATGAATTAAAGCTCTGAACCTGTACAGATCTCTCACTCTCAGTTTGTTTCTCAATAAAGATACTTATTTAACACCACTGCTCAGTTCTTTTTTTTCTTTTATATTGATGTGCATCAGAATGTCTCCCACGTCTGTGTACCAGAGGATCAATTAATTTGAACTTTTCTTGGCTGTTTTGGAATTAAATATCCCAGTTATTGTCTCCAGGCAAGATGCTGAGGTTCTCTTTGGGAGTGACGCTTTTGCCTTGAAAAGGATCTGGACCAACATCTGGCGCCTCAGGAGGGGGACGCGGTGTTCTCCACAAGTACTGTTTACAGTGGAAGTGGGGAGCTGCTCACCTGATGTTGTAGGAAGGTGGAAGGAATACTTTACGGACCTCTTCAATCCCACCAACATGCCCTCGGTGGAGGAGGAAGACCCTGGGGGTTTGGGCTGAGGTCGCCGAGGTAGTCAAAAAGCTCCTCGGTGGTTAGACTCCGGGAGTGGATGAGATCCAGCCCGAACATCTCGGGGCTCTGGATGTTGTAGGACTGTCTTGGTTGACACGTCTCTACAGCAGTGTGTGTGGTCATCGGGGGCCGTACCCCTGGAAACCGGGGTGGTAGTCCCCTTTTTAAAAAGGGGTACCGGAGGGTGTGTTCAAGGATGTCACACTCCTCAGCCTACCCTTTATTCGTTCATTCGGTTATTCCTAATTAGGGTCGCAGGAAGGCTGGCACCCATTTAACTCTGGGCGAGGGCAGAGTACACCCTGGACAGCTCACGGGGCCATCAGAGGACAGAAACACGCTGACGGCTATGCAGCTCCTCTTGATGAAAGTCAGCAATGTTTCTTTTACATTCCTCTCACCACAGACAGTGAGAGACACGGCCGGCCTTTGGTAACCCAGTTAGCTGCACAGGGGGGACAGCAAGGGCAACCCGGTGCTAGTGGGGCTTGAACCCTCGACCTTGGGATCAGTAAACAAGCAACCTGCCAGGCCACCACTGCCTGAGTACCCTTTATCTGATCCAATAATCATGCGAGCCTTTTGACAACACTGGTTTGTTATACAGTAAATACAATATTTTAATCGGCACGGTCATCCACAAGTTTGATAACGTTGTGTATTTTTAATGGTTTAAATTCTTACAGTCGTGTTATTTAATTGATAAACAGCATAAAATGAAGACACAAAACTGAACAGTTTATAGTTTAATAATCGTGTAGCAGTACGGAGTTTTTGAACATTAAACAGAGAACATTAAAGGAGTTCATTAATACTGATGAGTTTCAAATTCTTCACTAAAATAACGAATCTCTTACACAAAATCATGTACAGGATAAAAATACTGAAAAGGAAGAGAAACAATCCATCACGGTTATCCCTCGAGAACATTCTGGGTGCATGATGTGAGCTGTAATAAGCAGCGAAGTAGATTTCAGTGGAAACATTACTTTTAACCTCCCTGTGTACTGACTTTTATCATTTGAACACAAATTTCAAAATAAAAGCACATCTATAAGCATCATAAACATGTACAAAAATAATTCCGTTTGACAGGACATTACATAATATTGGTTTTGTTTATGAAGTGATCACATTATATTGGAAAAAATAGCTATGTAAGACAAAAATTCCAACATCTACCTGGAAGTATTTTATTTAAACTCCACCCTTCTCCGTTATTGTTCTCAGCACCTTTCATTTCTTTTAAAAATCCCAAAACACACACAAAAGGAATTCATGTTAAAATTTTACACTCCCAACAAGTTCCATTATCTAAACTCACATCACAGCAGCTCCTACTCAGGAAAACACAAATTCCAAACTGTTTTATTCAGATATTTAATACTACCATAAATGTATAATTCATAATATAAACATAAATAGTTTGGAATTACTGTCATCATCATCATTATTATAAAAATACATCCTAATAAATTGAAAAAGAAAAATTGAAGAAAGAAATCCACATGCTAACGGCTAATCATCAAATTAGCTAACCGCGAGCTACTGACTCGCCTCAACTCACTTTAAACTCTTACCAACAAAAAAGGAATAAACAAATTAAAATATTGAGTCAAACTATTACTTTCAAGACATCCACACTTTCCTGAACGTTCTTCATCACTTTCCGAAGACGCCACTGACTGTTGCACTTTCTGAACCTTTCGCCCCGATGTTGGTGATGTCTTCACGATGCACCACGAGGACCTGCGGTATTTTAAGTATAGCAGCATCACACTGTTGAGCTTCATACATGTTACACACAACACTGAACATATTTACATTTGTGTGAATATTACACTTCGACTAACTTTTATTTGAGATTTTTCATCTTTATTCAGATTAATCATCAGATTAATCGCCCCTAGGTGTGAGTATGAATGGTTGTGTGTGTCGGCCCCGTGATGCTCAGTGTTGGCTGAAACAGCCTCCAGGCATAATAGGATGAAGCGTTCCGGAAAATTAGTGAGTTTACTTACACATTAATTACCCATCGATCTCTTAATAACTTTCCGCCAGCGAGAAAACACACCGACAAACCGACCCTCTACAGCTTCACTTTCTGGATCCTTCCAAAGATGAAATACTGTATTCTATCTATAAAATCAGAATGACAAAAACTTTTTTTCTGAACATGACTTTGTTGTTATGTCTACTCTCATTAAATATATCAACACATCAGGCTAATAAAAGCAAAGAAAAGTGACATAAAACTATCATCTTCAGGATATGTACATATGCAAAATGGCAAAAGGGAAAAAAAAACATAAATCTCCATATTAGAGCCGTGGATTCGCTCCGGAGTGCACACTATGGAAGAGCACTACAGACATCACTGCACCAGTGACAAGCAATGAGAAACCTGTAGTCATAGTAACCATGTTTGACAAACATTAATAGTAAATAATAATAATAATAATAATAATAATAAATGCAATGTAGATAGCTAATGCTTAAGAGAAAACTGCATGTTGACGTATGAATACGAATCTGTGATGTTGCTAGTTCGGCTAAAAGAAATTTAGAGTGAGATCAGCTAATGTTTGAGAGCAATGTGGCAAATAAAAAACGCAAAGCAGCTCGCTTTTTATGCCTCCTGAAGATATCGTACATAATTTAACTTGATTTCTGGCGCAGGCATGATTTTGGTGCCCCAAAAAACACGGGAACTTTTTAACAATCCGATAAAACCAAGAGTGATGGAAGAGAAATATTTGATTGATTGTAACTGAAACCTTAAAACATGCCTGAATTCTCTGCTGTAACTCATCAAGTTTTGAAAACTGAACAATTTCCCACACGTTGCAGAAATCTGGTTTCACCTGGATGGAGCGACAGCACACCCTGCACACCAACCATCGGAGGCTGTCCGAGAGTCGTTGGGTAACC
>JAQNCB010000001.1:79221475-79237911 GCA_030068295.1 Euristhmus nudiceps
CGAGCTGTCCAGGGTGTACTCTGCCCTCGCCCAGAGTCAGCTGAGATGGGCGCCAGCCTTCCCCGCGACCCTAACTAGGAATAAGCTCGCTCACCTGTTTTGATTTCTGCTGTTCACATTTGTGTAAACGGTCCCCGGAAGTTTACAAAGTAGTGGTGGTTGCATGTCACACTCTCGCCGGATATCGCGGGGAAGTGCGTAATTTGAAGCTTGAAGTTGCCAATATGGATGCGCCTTTGGTGGCAAAATCGACCGAAAAAATTGTTCGCTATTCCATTAGGATGTACTTTATTACAAAAATAACACCGCAGGTGTACATATAATGATGATATTTACATAATAACTTACACTTGCATTGAGGGCTATGTTTGACTTTAACTCCAAAATACTGACAAAAAAAATTCTGCTTTTATTTATGGCAATGTTTTCTATGGGCTTTGAAAGTGTATAAACGGTACTGAAAATGATGTGTGGGTTGTGAATAAATGCACCAATAAAACATTCAACAAATCAATCGATCGATTAATCGATATTACCATAGTCCAATGCAGACCGTTGACGTCCTCCGATGCCTAGCCTTTGGCATTAGGAGAGTGTAGGCTGATACCTTGAGGGGCGCCATTCCGCATCAAGTGGCATTCAACCAATAAAAAACATTCATATCACAGTGAGTTACAGGCTTAACATTTCAAATGATTTGTAGCACAGAAATTGCTATAGAAAATAAAACTCATGTCCAACGTAACGTGCAGTTTCTACCTCGTAACCCTCAATTTCAACACACTCCTTCGACCAAGAGCTCATGAATACAGGCTATTTTTAGGTTCACACAATACACCAATGTGTTCGTTTTTACACAAAACATAAAATCTACCTGTTTATGAGTATAATTAATTCATTTTGAATGAAGGCAGAGTATCGTTTCTTTTTTTCGTTGTTACGTTGGATTCTATATGAAGTTAACCCACGCTGATTAAAGCCAAAGTAATTGAAATATTTTATGACTGTGTTATGCCGCAAACTGGCAGATTGATATACAGTACTGGTATGTGAAAACAAGTTCCGGCCAAAGCGTGAGACTTGAAATGGTTAGGTTTAGAAACTCGCGTTGCCTTGCCTTTGTTTTGGCGTTCTCAAACATGAAGTTGAAGCAAAGTTTCATCATTCTCTTTCTTTCACATGTATGTTTATTGTATGCTTTGGGCCATTTAAAGATAGTGTAGATGCATTTATATCTTCTATTAAAACCTGCAAAATAAACTCTTGAATTTCTGTTTTTGTCAGTCAGGTCACATGAATGGTACACAGCTTTATAGAGTGACCCAGATCATGAATAGTTTTATCACAGCGGAAATTCGTTTTTTTTTTTTTTTTTTTTTAAATCTACCAATCAGTGTTTTTTTATTTTTTGAGAGTTTTAAGTTGTAATAAATCTTGAATATCTTTCCTTGAAATCAGTGGTTGTAAAATGGAGATAATGCATTTTATAGCTCAGCAAAAATAAAGTGTTGCCTTGTTAAATATCATTACACATCTTTGCAAACATCACCTCCATTGAAACCTATGAAAAAGTAGACCACAGGGGTCCTGACACTCCCATAATATGACATTTTCATAAGGTGTTCTAATGTATATACCATATTTTCCGGACTATAAGTCGCACTTTTTTTCTAGTTTGGCCAGGGGGGCGACTTATACTCCAGAGTGACTTATATGTGAAATTTTTTTACACATTATTCTAAAAAAATTAAAAATACCTAGCAACCACATTTCACATGTTGATTATTTTCGCACTGACAACCACAAGAGGGCACTCTTGGGTTGTGAATTCAGTCTAATTTTGCTGAGATGCTTTGTCAAAAGAGATGTTTATTGTGAAAGGTCTTAACGGGAAACATTTAGTGCTTGTTGAGATGGCTGACCCAGATTTCCAATGATCTGGAAAGACAGGGCATGTATTGTGAACGTTTTAAATAGGAATATTAAACACAGAGTATTAAAAGCATTAACAGTATTAAGTGAGAATGGCAGCGACTGAAAAGCGCGGTGAGAGCACATCACAGCGACTCTTGCTCTCCATTGGCATCTGAGACAGGTAAATAACAGAGGCTGCGGGTCAAAGCTAAATGTCTCCTCATGCAAGATATGGGAAAATAATATACCATAGATTGAAATGAAGAGTCTATTTTTACCTGTTTGAGCCAACAGTCTAATGTTTCAGTGGAACTATATGTTCCTGTGTGCAAAGGTGAGCCTACACCTTTTGTTTTTCCTCCCCGTTTGGTGTTCCGCACAGAGTAGGCAGAGATGGTATACGCACTGTGAGCGTCTCACAAACCAACATTTTCATTACGCCTCATCTTGTCACGTCATGTGACAACTGTGTTGTTTGCTTCTTATGATTTAAAAAAATAATGAAATGTATAATTTTTATATAGTTTAATGGAAGACCTTTTCCAAAACATTTATCATAGATGTAAAGAAACGGTAGTGTTAGTGCTTTGGAACAATCATGAATAAACAATAAACCGATTGATTAAGCACTAATTCTTAAAGAAAGACCATGAGAGAGATTATGTTTCTCTATAAATTGCAGACACTGGACCAAAATGAAAAATTTGCTATAACAGCCTGCCCTAAAGCGGGTTTATTTTCAGGTTCCTGGGATCCAAGTGTCGACGTATACCTCGATTGTTGGGCTTTTTCTGTTGTTTTTGGACTCGGATACCGTGGACCAAATAAACTCCTCAGCGGAACTGATAGGGAGAAGGAAAGACGCAGAGAAACAGAGATAACAGAAACAGGACTGTGTGGGAGCGGCAGATTAGCAAACACCAACACCACGAAATGGACCTATTTATAACATGCAATGTCATATATACAATTAGGATTACATTAAAAAAAACAAAACAATCCCAGTGCTATTTCAATACACTGATTTTTCCATTGTGTTCCATGTTAAACTCTCTTCTTATTGTGTCAGCGCATGTTGCCATGAGACGGCAGAGAGAGGACAGGAAGTGAGTCTGAGACGTGGGCTTTCCGTATTTACAACTCCGTGAAGAGTGGGATAACCAGCAGCATTGGGACAGCCATCCAACAGGAAGTCTGCTGAATCACGGCCATGTTAATGTCACTTCCCCTCGCCGATAATCACCCTGCATTCCTATATAAGGGCAAAAAAAAAAAAAGAAACACCTTTCCACCCCCCTAAACATCCACCACTTTTGTTTTGGTGCTGGGCCGGAAAGGAACAGCATTCCTGAGTTAACTCCGCAAGATGTACAAATTGAAGATTTGAAATTTGGCTCTTGTGGGCCACCATAAGCTTAAAAATTTAGAATGATATAAAACATATCGACTTCATCAATATTCCTTTCCACATGCTCATGTTACCCATAATATATTTATCTATAATGTGTTTAAGTAATTACTAATTAGCTCGTTAACAACAACAACAACAACAACAACAACAACAACAACAATAATAATAAAAAAAATCTTACACACTCAAAGAAAAACACCAACTCAAACACTATAGATATATATATTTCATAGTTAAATTTAATCTCGTGAATAAACAAGACTTTTCTTTTATACAGAGAACTATCAACTGTACATCATATATATATATATTATTTAACACTGACTATTAGTGATAATTACAGGTTTATTACAGGCATCTATAAACAGGACATCAGAACTGGCATCATGACACCACGCAGCAGTTCAATTACTGGACGACTGGGGTGTCTTACGCTGCTCTAAAGCAATGGTCCACCAAATGAAATGAAACAGCCCAGCGGTAACAATAAAGTCCAAGTTTTTGCATTTGGGGAAAAAAAATCAAAAACAATTAAATAATATACACCTTCCCTTTCACCCAAAACAAGTTTGCGTCTATTATTTCAACATCGACCCTGCAAGGAAAATGTAGCCAACAAGAACTGGACATTATGAGCTAAATCTCACCCGAGATTCTGTTTAAAACGGAGGCATTGCATGTGTATTTCAGGAGCACAGCTTAATATATTATTGTTCTACACAGCGGTTTCCATAGAGATTAATGACATAGCTCATTAACATTGTCTGAAACAAGAAGACAGAACTTCTTAGATACATTAGCCTCATAGCTAAAGCGCAAACCTAAACTTCAGACACTCGACTGACTGAGGAAATACGAGAAGAGAGGAACAGTGTGTGTTTTCTTCTCATTTAACCATTCTCTTAATTCCTGTTAGAAATTCATACGCTGTTTTACCAGATATTCACAAAGTAGAAAGTACAGTTTCTTTCCTTGCTCAAAATATACCTTTCATTTTGTCAGAAATTAAAAAAAACAAACAAACAAAAAAAAAAAACAAAGAACACAATAAGTGATGTGTTTTAGATTTAACATTTTGATTTGGGATTGATTTTTGGGTGGAAAGTATATAGAGCATCAAGTAGGCCAAAAACAGAAAATAAAATGGCCCTAAATTTAACATTCAATAATTCTGAAACCCTTGGCCACAATCTTATCAGAATATAATGGATTTACAAGCAGAAGTTCACTTGATTCTCGTAGTTGGACGTCTGGGTCAGTGTCATGTGAACCGTATAGCGAACAATTCTACTGAGAGAAAAGCATGTTTTCCGCTAGTCAAATATGGTGCTTTAGGTTGCTGAGTCACGTGATTGTGACGTCACGCACACGACGAGAATATCAGACTTAATTTTAACTTTGCTCTCATTCAAGGACTATTTAAGATACTAACTTCAAAGTTGCAGGAATTACTAAGAGCATCTGCTTCGTAAATACGGAAAATATTTATAATATTATGATCAACGGTTTTAGAATTATTGAACGTTAAAATTTGGCCCACCCAAGACATATAGCTTTAAAAGTTATTTCTTATTGTGGACTTCTTAAAATCGATACAAAAATTTCCTTATTATCAGAAATATTACCAAAGTACAATGAATAAAACCAATAAATAAAAAGGACTGCAAAAATATTTACCAATTTTCAACAATTTTGAATAACTGGGTAGATTTTAAGTTTGGTTTAAAAAATAAAATTAAATTTAGCAACTGTGCAACTTGCATTACCTCACATCAACATCTGCTTTGCATGCTTTCATTTAATCAGGCAAATGCACTATTTTAGATATTTGTCAGAATAAATGCCATTAAATGGCTGTATCCTCTCATAATTAGGCATGTGCTGATGATCAAAGGTTACGATATTATCATGATGCAGTCTTTAAATATATTGCTAAAAGCAACTATGCTTTTGAGACATATTTTATTCCTTCAGTGACAAAATGATAGGATTCCATTCCCTGATAAGGACACTTCAAAATTTGTTCAAAATAAGCGTCTGTAGAACACAGTCATTATTCTCCAATAGAATGATATGCTCCTTATTTCTTATTTAAGGGGATAAATAATGTAGTGCACAATACAAGAGTGAAGTTTCCTTGCTAACAAAGTGGATTTTAAATATATCACAATATACTGTGTGACTGATTATTGGCACATGCCTAATAGTGAGCTATACTCACCTAAAACCCCGGACTAGGCTTGATTATAGGCAACCTAAGGCATCATTCAGAACACACATTTATCTATAGTCAATGTTAATATCAAAAAAAGAAGGAAAAAAGGCTTGGAAGGATCTTAATTAAGAGGTTTTAGCGTTAAAAGATTGCCACCTGAAATTCACAAAAGTCAGTTGCAAGATTCAATAATGAGGTGTAAAAATGTCCACTCTAATGGGATTGTGTGGCTGTGGCAGAGCTTAGGCTAACTGGAGGTTCTACAAGGTAAAAGGTGTAGTGTCTTTGTCAGGGGCTTTGTACATTAGGACCTGGTCCAAGACTTGGCAGGAAGAAGCCATGCGTCAGGGAAAGTCTAATATGGAAAGTGAAGCAGGATTTAGCGCATTCCTTCTGCAAAACTGCAAATGGAGGAGGCACTTGATACACTGGGATGCAGCCCCAAATCAATGTGCAAAGAAAGCTAGAGTAAAGCTATTGTGGAAGGACTGAAAGGGGCAACAGGGTCTGTAAACTATGAAGAAGGCAAAGCTTGGCTGACCGGTGCATGGACCTAAACTGTTGATGCTCAGAGCAGCCAGAAGCAAGGCATAGAAGGAATATCCATTCTGCAAGATCAAAGAAGAATATAGATTTTGGCAGTTAGGGAGGTGAGATTAGATCATATTATGAGGACGGAAGTCAGAAGAAACGGGGAATTGCTTCAGAAGTGGATAAATTTGACAAATTAGGGCATGTCCCCCAAACTAACTGCAGAGGAAGCAGAACTTGACAAAACTGATGGACGGGAAAATTTCAGAACCTTGGTTTGTGTCCTTTGAAAATTTGCAAGGATAAAGAGAGAGAAAAAAAAAACGGAGCAGGAAACCAAGGGGTGGGGTATATATAAAGGCCAGGGTATTTTGTAAGGATAAAAGCGAAGGTGGCATACTTTTTGAAAAGTGGGTAATAAAGGTAGGAAAAATTCAACTAATCAAAGATAAAATGGGAAAATTAGTGTGTGCACTAATATAAAGATTCACTCACTTTTTTCACCAATAGTCACCATTTCCACATGCATCTTAGTGTCCAGTTGTCATGTCGGTATTAAAACTCACTGTTGATCCAGTAGTCTGTATTAAATAAATCCCATTAAAAGCTATTGCTTTCATTGCAGTTGCTGGCTATTTTTATTCCTCGCTCACTGCCTCTCAAATCTAGATGGCATAGTTACTACGCAATGTAGAGTGTGTAAAATAATCCGCCCACGTTTCAGGTCAGATTCTAGTGATCTTCACTCCTGGGTCTCCTACAATCACGCGCGCCATGGACGGATGGATCTGAAAGAAAAACAAGTGGAAAAGATTTACATAAATCCAAAATAATAACCTGAATAATGGCAATGTTTTAAGACATTGAGCTTGGGATACATCTAAAACGGCATAGTTCAACATTACAGTGCTAAAATAGTACCCTATCTGTGGGACGTCCAATTCTGTTGCATCAGTAAGCGGGGTAGGAGGCAGCCTCAGGCTGCGGTCGAAATAGAAGGTACCAGGGTAGCTGTGCTATTTTGGCATAATCTAGCGGTTTGAGGTTCGGGATACAGCCCGTTGGCTGACAGAGTTGGGCATCATTAAAAGTCTTAAGACATACAATGTATGGCCAAAGTATGTGGACACCTGGCCATCATATGTCATTCATTCATGCATTTTCTGAAGCGCTTAATCCTAATTAGGGTCGCAGGGAGGCTAGCGCCCATCTTAGCCGACTCTGGGCAAAGGCAGAGTACATCCTGGACAGCCCGCAGGACAGAAACATGCTGCCAGCTATGCAGCTACTATTGATGAAAGTCAACAATGGTTCTTTTACATCCCTCTCACCACAGACAGTGAGAGACACGGCTGGCCTTTGATAACCCAGTGAGCTGCACTGGGCGTGTTGATCGTGGGGCCTGAACCCCTGATCTTGGGATCAGCAATCCAGCACCCTACCACCGGGCCATCACTGCCCCACCATCATACGTCTTGTTTGAATTTACCATTCCAAAGCTAGTGCCAACTTTCCCCGTATAAAGGCCTCGTCTCCTCTGAGAAGGCTTTAAAGGCGTCAACATTGATTTAGTGTATACTAATGTATGTTAGAACACATGATGATGCAGTTGACTTTACCTGTGCCTGCAAGGGTCCATAAGGCACGAGTTCCCCATCCACGGTTAGCGTACCCCGTGACGATAAGGGCTGCAGCCGAAACGCCCGAGCGGAAACATGGCTCACGTAAGGTGACGTCAGAGAAAGATGGGTTCCTCTTTCCATTGCCAGGAATAAGCGGAGAAGCGTTGCCCGAGAGATCCCAGCCCTTACAAAAGTCAGGTGAATGAGTCCATCATCAAACTGTGCATGCGGCGCTGCAAACAAATCAGCACCCAAATGCGACTGGTAAATACCAAGTACAAGAACGAAGTCACCTTCAATAGTCACCCAGTCCCGGGTAGGCAGAGGCTGATCAAGAGGAGGCAAGAGGTTGTCTAGAGGGGGTGGGTCCACAGGGGAGGTAACTGGAGGGCGGGGTTTAAGCCTGCCAGACTGGACCAGATCAAAGGGAAAGGAGGATGCAGAAGTGGAACTTGGCAGGCAGGTATGTGGACCCATGTTGGCTGGTGATGAAGGAGGGGTTGGAGAAAGAGATAACGAAAGTGAAGGGAATTTGGGTGGTAGAGAGTTCGTATTGGATTGGTGGAGGAGGGAAAGAGGGCGCTGCTTAGACACACTTGGTTTCTGATTCTTGTTCTGGTCTGCTGAGGCTTTGGGTTTAGAAAGGGAAAACCGTGAACGACGGAATGGTGAGGAAATGGTGAGCGCTCTCTCTCGGGCGGGGTCCACTGGAAATGGACCTAGATGGAAAAAAGTCAGGTCCTCATCGTCCCTCTCATATGCTGGTGTTTCTACTTCTTGTTCGGAGTCTGCCCCGATTGGCCGGCTAAAGAAGGCGGGTGCAATCTGGGTGGAAGGGTCAGAGTTTTTACGAAGTGCCTTTCGCTGGTCTGAGTTTAAGTATACCTCTTCATCCTCCTCCTTTCCTTCATCTGCAATATATCTTTCTCTCAAATCCCTTGCTCCATCCATGCCATTCCATTTCTCATTTCCTCTGTCGTTGGTGAAATTTTTCTCGCTGCTCTCAGACTCCAGTCTTTCATTTGACTCCAAACTAGACCTGGATGTGCCTTCCATCCTTTCCTCCACCTCTTTTCCTTCCTCGACATCACCGTCCTCTTCCGTCAGATTTCTCGTACTGTCCTCTTCTTCCTCCTCTTCATTAGACTCCAGTCTTCCGTTGGACTCTGCACTAGACCCAGAGGTTCTCTCCATCCTCTCCTCTGCCTCCATCTCTCTTTCTCGGTCCTCAGCAAGACTACTTGCCCTCACCACACCTCTCCCTCTTACTCTCCCTCTTCTCCTCTGCCTCTCCCTGTCCCTCGCTTCCCTCTCCCTTTCTCGGTCGTCCTTTTGGAGGCTTCTCTGCTCACTGAGGCCCATATCAGAGCAGGTGCGATGGATCGGCATTCTACAGTATCCTTCTAGTCCTTCTGTGATACTGCGGGAAAGGGGTCGGTGTGGAGTTTGTGAGGGTACTTCAGGGGTTGAATTTGCCCCTCCAGGGGGCAAATAGGACAAACGACCCTTATAGGAGCGCAGAGATGCTAAACGCACCAGGGTTCCAAGCGTGAAGCGAGCAGAACCGAGCCCTCTGTAGCGCTCACTCTCAATGTCCACGTCTGAAACAAAGCCCCAAGCTACAGACAGGAAAGAGTAGAGTCTCTTGGGTGAGGAGGGTCGTCCGTTCAGATTGGACGGCGCAGACGGGCTTGTCGTCACGGACACTAGGTCCATGGGTCGGACTCCACCACGGCAAAGCAGGAAGCAGCAGTTGATGAGGAGGGGCTCGCGAAGGCACATGTCATATCTGGGAGACGGAGAGAGATAGCAAGACAGAGTGTACCTGAAATCATTTAACTTACAAGTAAAAAAAAAAAAGGTGAATCAGTACATGTGCTGGTAATACCAGATGAGCTAGTATAGGTAAAAGCCAAACCACATTATGGAATTTGCTATGTTAGGCAGGTTTTTCCAGGTTAAAAAAAACGGCCAAGTAAGATACGACATGTAAAGGGAAGGACAGGTAAGTTCTACAGTAAGGTTAAGCATACATCAGGTTCCATAGGTACGATGGAACTGCCCTACATCCATTTACAGCTGACAAACTCCAGCTAAATATAAGACCAGTTCATTACAGTTTGGGCTAGGTGAGTCGACAGAGGTAAAGGTAAGGCAATGTTAATTACAGTAGAAAGAGGAACAGCTGGGTGGGATAGTAGAGGCAGGCATAAAGGTGCGACCAGGTTAGTTCTAGTTAGGTGAGCGGCAAGACATAAAAGTAAGACCCGCATCGATTCTACAGGTGGAGGTGTGGTTGGTGAGTTGGGAGAGCCATGCCAGATGACTCAGGAGAGGTAAAGGTAAGGCCAGGTTAGTGCTTTACCCTGCATAGTAGTTAATGGAGCCAGCGAGCGCGTTGCCAGATCCACACGGTAAAATTCCCACTGGAGTTTTAATTGCTTGTTCCCAGTCTGGCCTCTCCATGAGGCCGTTAATCACCTTTACAGAGCACAAGACAAGCACACATCAGTTTCAATCCATAACCATTAACCCGTGTAAATAGATGCGTTAGCTTTAAGAAAGAGGGACCTCGTGGAGCAGTCCGTCTCCAGAGACAATGACGATGCCATCCCATTCGTGTAGAGAAATCTCTCTGATCAGCTCGCGGGCATGATTCTGCCGTTCTATACAAAATAAACACAAATATATGTTATAACACATTTATTTTAAAAAATTGTCATTAGCTAATAGAAGGTCCTAGTTGATTAGATTACATGATTCTATTTAACCAAAAAAAAAAAAAAAAAAAACAGAATAAAAATTATACACAATAATGTAAAATTAACATAACACATTATATCCTCTGATATAATTAATTACCTTATTAAAATTCACTATTAAAAAGCTAAAACCCAGTAGCCGTACCTGTCTGTATGAGGTTGTAACTGATGTTGGCTTCGCTGATCATGGGTAAAATGTGAGTTTGACACCATTGCATAGCCAAACCCCGCCCACTGAATGGATTGACCAATAGCAGCAGGCGACGTGGGCGGGGCAACAAGCTTTTGCTGAATTCTAGAAAATGGATGAGAATGGATGTTTTATGAAGCGCAGTAAGGAGTTTGTGATTTAATTCCCAAACACACACACACACACACCTGTGTAGACACTGATGTCAATGCCTCTCAGCAGGCACTGCACGGCCGTGTTCCATTTCTCTGCCTCCGCTCTGCTCTCGGCCATGTACGCACGCACTTGCCTGCGTTTAGCCACGCCCCTGCGCCGCCGTCCCACTGGGTACCAATAGAGTACCAACAGCGGCGGTGCAGGAGCACGGGGGCAGTTACACCCAGCCATTTCAGAGAGAGGCAGCAAGACCCTGCCTTCCTTCCCTGGTCGAGGACAAATCCTCTGTACGTGGATATGAGTGGAGGTCAGGGTGAGGGCGTAGGTGCAGGACGAAGGGCTTGAAGGTACTGAACCGCTGCCTGCAGGGCTAGGGCTATTCGGGCCACTGTCGGCGCTGCTGCTGCTCCCTCCCGAGCTCCCTCCTGAGTTCACGCCCAAGCTCCAGTCCGTGAATTGGCCGTGCAGCAAAGCATCCTGGGTCTGGAAAGAGTTCGGGGACGGACTGCAAGGACTCGGAGGGCGCATTCTGACAGTCTTGTATATTACTTACTCATGCACAATATAGTGCTGCACAATCCATCTTCCAAAACAAAAATAAATAAAATAATAATAAATACACCATCCGTTTTTTTCCCGTACAAGCTGATTGGCTGGTATGAGCAGGTGGGAGATTCGCGTGAGTTTCTATGTATAATCGCAACACCGAAAGCAGCTCAGTCTCCAGGACGTGTGCGTTTGTTCATTTCACAGCTCACTTCAGCTTGTTTGTCATGCGAACATCTTCATGTGGCCACTGATACGGATACATAGGGCAAAGTAAGTTCACAAGCTTTGGTTTCCAACCGTTTTCAAAGGATTCAGCAGGTTTTCATTTCTCAGAACGCTATTCCCCAACGCTTAGATTTAAAAAAAAAAAAAAAAAAAAAAAAAAAAAAAAAAAAAAAAAAAAACACTTCAAAGATGACTTGGATTTCCTTCAGTGATGTCTACAGGAAAAATAAAAGCCAGGAGGTAAAATTATAGTAAACGGTTGTGTAGAAACCCGTGCTGTCAATCTTCTGTTTTTAATCAGTTAAACCCTGCCTTCACTACGTCTGGAGCGCTGCAACCGATAGTAGTAGTAAATCTGGAGTTAGTGTCTGTGGTTCAGTTACAAATCTGCGGCGAGTCAAGCAAAAGACTTCCTCATTAAAGATTCACATGCACTTTTTTTTGCATTTGGACAGAAAATGATACCAGACAGCATTTTTATTCAAGACTTTTTTTGGTCTAGATGGCTGAAAGAGCTCGCAGTGAGCAGGCAGACTGATCCTTGATTGCACTCACTTATTGCCTGACGCAAAAAATACTGATGTGTGAAATTTACTTCCACATCAAAAAATAGTGACGACGGCGTCCTCCAGGCTCAATATATATATAAACAGAAAAAGAAAGATGAGTATAGTGATATCAAAGTAAACGCTAATAAATAAGTGTCCGCTTTATAAATAACAATAAAATCTCACTGCACTTGGAAAAAAAAGAGAAAGAGAGATAAAAGTTAGTGTTGGATAAATAGAGTGCTGATGTCATGAGGTAAGGAGGTGTGGCGCACGGACGTAAACGTGATTGGATTAAGGCGGCGAAGAACCCTTTTAAAAACATGTAGACATACAGCACGGGAAAACGTGGGTCAGTTATCTGAAGACAAGGTCACTTCCTGTTTCAGAGAGTGTCGCATGTCCGAATCCAGACGCGCTGTCATGGCAAACATCCATGTTCCTGGGAACGTGTAAACACGCATGGAGCAGTGCAGAGCCAGAAGAGGGAAGGAGGGTGAGGGCGGGGTTAGTGATGTCACAGGGTTACGTCATTAGGCTTTAGATCTTTCTGACATCCCAGGATTCCCTGCAGAGAAAAAAAACAGATTAGTGTGTGTATATATACGGTATATACCCATGCATACATATACACACACACACACACACGAGTATATATATATATATATATAAATAAAACATAAGGTAAGGAACCTGATGTGATTGTGAGACACATTTCAGCAGCGTTATTTGAGTGGAAAGGCTTGCTATTCGAGTTACCGCAGCCTGCCTCTGAGATCAGAGTGCACCTGTACACAGATAACACTGTATACCTGTATATCTGATATCTTGTACCATTTACCTGACAAATATTGCCCTTTGACTCACTCATGAATTTGCGAAACACATTTATCAGTTAGCAGAGTGAAAAAAAAAAAAAAAAAAACATGAACGTGCGTAAAACTGCTGATTCCGCGATATAACACAGTCATTACAATATTTCTGCAGACAGATTATGTGTGTGAGGTCTAAATACAAAGTTCACTCTTGTACAGGATTGTAAGCAGAAGTGTGATTTTGGTGAAACACACACATGACTCTGACACACCACAATCAAGTCTCGACGTCCTCCGTCACCTCCCTGTCCATTATTACATGTTCAGCACGAATCTCGGGTTTTGCGTACATGTCCACCATCTTCAACTCATCTCCACACGAGTCCCTGCGCTCCCTAAATAACCACCTTTTCACACCATGTGCTTGTTCAGGGGGCTGTGTCAGGAGTCTGTGGGGCTTATTATGGATCAGGGTCCGTTTTCAGGGTTGTTTGTGTCAGGTGAAAAATTACTGGTATAAAATTACAATCCAAGACCAAAGTTGCTGAAAGTGCTTTTCTGTGGCCTTGTTTCATTTCTCACCAATCAATGATCTGTTTTAGATAAGTGTTTCTATCAATCACTCTGAGATCTCCACATCAGTTTCTGAGAGAGAGAGTGAGAGAGAGAGAGGCAGAAAGACAGAGAGAAACAGCAAGAGAGAGAAAGAGATAGAGAGAGGGAGAAAAGTAGAAAGAAAGAGACAGGGAAATAAAAAGAAAGAGAGAAACAAAGAGACAGAGAGTGGCAGAGAGACAGAGACAGAAAGAGATAGAGAGGTAGAAAGAAAGACACAGAGATACAAAGAAACAGACAGAGAGAGAACAAGAGAGAAAGAGACAGAGAGGGAAATAAATAGAAAAAGAGACAAACAGACAGAAAAAGAGACAAAGATATACAGAGAGAAAGACAAAGGGAGAGAAACAGAGAGGGAGAGAAGGAGACAGAGAAAATAAGTGTGTGTGTGGAGAGAGAAACACAGCATGAAACAGAAAGACGGAGCGAGGAAGAAAAAGAGAGATGATGTGTCTGTGTGACAGTGAGTGCGAGAGTGAAAGTGTGTGTTGTTCCACTTTGTCTCAGTATGACCCCTGGGTGCAGGGGTTCAGGACGAGACCCTGACTGTCTCTAAAAACATAGAGACAACTGCGCCCTTCCTCACTTTCTGTCCCGAACCGTGATCAGTGATCCAACCCCATGGTACCCATCGCACAGAGGGAGGGAGAGAGAGAGAGAGAGACGTTACTCAAATTTCTCTATCTTATCATCTACTGGGTCGATAAGATTAGATAGGATGAGATGACATGAAATAATAAACCTTGGCTTAACTGATGCTTACATCAAACACAATCTTCTCTTTTGAGTACTTTGGATTTACACACTGGGGCCTGCTTTCATTTATTTACCAACATGATCATAAAGCCCATCAATGATAAAAGGGACCAGATAAAGAGGGAGATACCTTTTGACACACCAGCAATTCATTGAATCTCGTTCTGTCCAGTATAGAAACAGAATATCATTGAATTAAAATATAGATATATTTAAAAATAATTCTGTAGCCATGCACAAGGAGTTTCAACATTATCTGTCACAGGTGGTTATTGTTATAAATTATAATAATTATCATAATTATTATTACTACTATTCCTATTATTATTGTGGTATTGACTATTAAAATAATTGATGTAGCTATACGAGATGGAATTTATTCAAATAAAGAGTTGACTGTTAAGCTAAAGCTAGCACTGAACACAGAACAGCCATAGCGGGTGTAAAGACAACAACACCTCTCTGTAGAATTTTATTCATTCATGACATGAACAAATATCATAAAATAAAACCGAAAAAAACTATTTTTAGTTGCTATTCTGTTAGCTGTTAGCTCCTGTGCTGTTGGTTAGGCCAACAACAACAAACTCCCTCCTGGATTTATCTCATTTAACAGCGTTATTCTACTAATCTATTTATTTTTAGACGTATCAATAAAACATACAGGATTGAAACACTAAAATTGAACACATGGTGGATAAAACTACATTCCGTAGTAAACAAGAAAATAATAAACTTGCCTTCTATTGAGTTCCTCGCGCACAGCCTGGCTGGCTGACTGACTGACTGAGTGTCACTGAGCCTCTCGGCTGCCGGAGTTCCGGAAGTGCCCGCCAACAGGGGCGGGGCGTTACGAGTTGATTGACAAACTGTCGAGCCAATCGTCTGCGCGGAAAGCCCAGGCGTCGAATTTCATACGGAAATCGACCAGTTTGAAGGAATGTTTTTAGAATCAATCAATACACCACAGATCAACAAACACAGGCAGAATAAAACCGATTCATCAGGAAGAACGAGAATGGCTAAAAATAAAAATAGCCTCTGTTTATTTTGTTAAGGTTAAAACAAACATGAACAAATATCATAAAATAAAACCGGTTTAAAAACAGGTTATTCGTTGTTTTTTTAGTTGTTTTTTAGTTGTCAATTTTTTAGTTAGTCAAAACAAAAAGCCTGCAGGATAAAATTTGCAATGAAAAACATAAAAAAAGAAAAATATTATAAACTAGAAATATACTCAGAGAGCACAGACTTCCACCAAGACAGTGCAATCTGTAAAAGTTCCAATCAAGATTTTACATCCGAACCTCACTAATGGGACACATTTCCTTACCTATCACCATCATCATCATTCTAATCATCATCATCATCATCATTGACGAACCGCTTATTCCTGCTAGGGTAGTTGGAAGGCTGGAGCGAGCCTATCTCAGCTGACCCTAGGCGAAAGCGGGGTACACCATGAAAAGCTCTCCAACCCATTACAGAGCCAATATACACACATATAACCATTCAGACTCGCACCTGGGGCAATTTGGAACAGCCAATTAGCTTGATGTGCATGTCTTGACTAAGGGAGGAAACCAGAGTACCACAAGGGAACCCGTGTGGACACAGGGAAAACAAGTAGCTCTCCTCTGTTTATGCTTTCTCTCATACTCTACGAGTAAATGGGAGAGGTGGTGGTACAGTTCTACTCCTGTCTCGAAGTTGGTGCTTCACACCACTCTCTCTGTCTCATCTAGGCATCTCCTCATTTGAGCTTCATGCAGTAAAAGTCTCCTCTCCAATCAGCCTCCTCATTATATTTATTTACCACCCTCCTGGTCCCCTAGGACACTTTCTAGAAGAAATGGACCCACTCCTCAGCACTTTCCCCACTGAGAATCTATTTCTACCATCATCTTTATTGCTGGGCTTTCCTAAATCTGCCAAGCCTTTCATGGTACCGCCAATGCTTTTTTTTCTTCCTCTATTTAGTTATTGTGAATCTAGTGGCCTCATGGTTCTATTAACTGCCTTTATTTACATCTCTATAACACACTGAACTCTCTATAACACACTGAACTCCCGTTAACCACACCCGTGTGCAATAACCTATTGACAATCAATCTGCTCATCACACTC
>JAQNCB010000001.1:79261301-79279156 GCA_030068295.1 Euristhmus nudiceps
CATTTATAGTGTTGAATATGTATTTATTGATATTATATACACATATACATGTATGTATACGTCAGTCGGGGGGGGGGTCGATCCTACTTCACGGAAATTCCGTGTTCGCGTCGGGTCTCGACCCCCCAAAAGTGAGGGATCCCTGTAATAATGATAACAACAGTATGTGTGATGGAGCTGTTAGAAGTACAAAGACAACTCAAAGAAAGGTTGTATTAAATTCTTACTTAGCTCATTATCGATCTCTACGGTCAGGTTATTAGCGGCGACGATGAGACGGTACTCGGGATCGGCCTCCACCGGACCTGAAACTGTGACAGGAAGCACATATGAGAGAGAGAGAGAGAGAGAGAGAGAGAGAGAGAGAGAGAGAGAGAGAGAGAGAGATCACTTGCACAATACACTCACTACGACTTAATATTTTGTCAGTCAATACACTCACTACGACTTAATATTTTGTCAGTCAGATATTATCAACTAACCATCCGTGTTTTTGCGTGGATTCCCAACGTACTGCCCGATCTTATCCATGATCTCAGCAAACTATAAACACACAAAGTTTAACAAAACTTAAAAATGGTCTTTCTGTGCAATCAGATTGATAAAAAAAAAAAATCTGTAAACCCATCACTATACGTATGAGGAGGTCAAGTGTCACTTTACTATCTATCCATCTGTTCACATTCTACTCACTTGGTCCCCTGTCGATCTGTCCATCAGTCCATGCTGAGACCAATCTATCTGTCTGTCTGTCTGTCTATTCATCCATCTCCTGCATGTCTGACCATCCACTCACCTCTCTGTGCCTTCTGTCTCAGTCTACTTATTCACCTGTACACCTTCCCATCTACCATTCTGCCCATCCCTCCACCTGTTCTGTCCTCCTGCCTCGCCGATCTCTCACAGAGAAGAAACAGGCATTTACTGGTCATTAATGTGACACTAACTGATTTGCTGTTGCGCAGTTTCGCTATCGAAGCCACACTATCTGTGTTGCTGTAGTCCGTCTCCATCTCCTCGGGAATGTCCTCCAGTTCTCCTCGTCCATTCCTCTCTGCAATTTCTCCATCGCTCTGCTCTCCTTCTTCCCCGGGATACAGTCCATCTTCTCCTTCCCCAGCTTCCTCCAAATCAGCCAAGAGCTCATCTGCTAAAGACATCTGCAATCACTACAGTAAAAGAGATGTGGGGGTGTTATTACAAGGTGAAAGGTCATTCCACAGATTTCTAGCGTTCCTTCTACAACGCCTAAACACAAAACCTCACATAAAAGCTAACCAGTTGTCATGGTTACATTTGATCGGTAAACATGCTATCAAACTAGCCCAGCTAATCAATTCATATTAGAAGACCAAAAAAAGTTTTATTTTACTTAAAAAATAAATTCAGCCAAATGTACCTCGTAACAGTGTCTCTAACGTTCCGTAATTGTGCAAAAGTATGAAATTTAGACAAAAAATATTCCGCTTAAAGCAGGAACTGCAAATCACACCATTCAGTCACAAATAAACGTTTCGACGGCGGTCGCACAGGAAATACGTCACTTATGGTGCAGGCATGCGCACAGACTTCTGGGAAATTAGATTTTTCTTCTCAACCTGAGACGTAATGAATAATTCAGAAAAAAATACAAGTACTCAATACACCCTAGGTAGTGCGCTTGTGTAGGGAGTGAGAAGTGATTTGGCATGTATATTGAATACGGTGTGTTCTCGCGAGATTTGTATTGTCACTGTTTTCAGGGATTCTACGAGTGAGGGGCGGGGACACACTCTACATGCCAAATCACTTCCATCTCCTTACACGAGTGCACTACCTCGGGTACAAAGTGAACTGTTCTTGTACACTGTCTAGTACACTAGTCTTTTACAGAGACGGGATTTGCTACTTTTTTTGTCGATTTTTCAGGACTTTTGAGAAAGTGGAGCATTAAAAAACACCACTTTCTCGAAGATTTGAACGAAACCATATTTAATATGAGGTTTTATGCACTGTAAACATGTAGAAATCGATAAAAAATTAATAGAATAATATTTTAACTTTTATAATACACATGGTTGAAATGAGGGCGGCATGTCCGCCTCACAGCAAGAAGGTCGTGGGTTCGAATCCCAGCCTGGGTGTTTCTCTGTAGAGTTTGCATGTTCTCCCTGTGCTTGCGTGAGTTTCCTCCGGGTACTCTGGTTTCCTCCCACGTTCCAAAAACATACACAGTAGGCTAATTAGCTGTTCCAAATCGCCCCTAGGTGCAAGTGTTGGCTCTGTGATGGCCTGGCTTGCTGTCCAGGGTGTAACCCGCCCTCGCCCAGAGTCGGCTGAGATGGGCGCCAGCCTCCCTGTGACCCTAATTAGTATTAAGCAGTTTCGAAAATGAATGAATGAAGTATTAAATTGCTCATACCTTGGGGAATTAAAACAATTCTGGTTCATTAAAAATCACCAGAGAGAGAAGCATTATAATGATGATAATAATAATAATAAACTATCATGCCCAGAGACACTGAATCAGATGAATTGTATGGGATAAACAGCCAAGACACGTAAACAAGTAATAATAAAATGAATTTATCCTCTGATACAAACAAGATACAAGATGTACGAAATATGACGATGTACGATAATATAAAAATGAGCAGTGGTGTTAACTACAGAATCTTTATTTAGAAACACACTGGGATTCAGAGCTTTAATTCTTCATTTATTTGTTCGTGTTTCACAGCCAGTCCATGTTGCTGCCCTGTGGGTCACACGGATAAGTTATTGAAACAGGTGGAAGGTGTGACTCATGCTTGGTTTGAGTGAAAACTTGTACCCTCGCCAGCTCTTTAACATTAAACATCCCTGGTTTCGAAAGAATGTGCTTCAGGAGTACTTTCGGCTGCACTGCTCACACTTGGAAGAACTGCGTAGAAAAGTGGGACCACAAATAGTCATAATGGACACCGCCTACAGGGTGAACAGACAACTACAAGCATTTATTATTATTGTTTCTGCTTTAATATGTCAGCAGAGGCGGATGCAAAGTCAGTTCTATGAGGTCCAGTGATTAAGGAACCCTGGTAAAGAGTTGCTTTGTCTGAAAAATGAACCTTCTGGTTGCTCTGTTATCCTGGAACGCAGCATCAAGGACCCCAGCCTCATGTCTATGTGGCAGCCAAGGGCTTCCCCCCTCCAATGTGACCTCATGAGTCCATTTTCCCATGTATCCAGCCACCTGAAAGCAAAAGGGTTTTTAATTATGGGCTTTTGATCGTCACGATGTTTGGTACACCAGAGGACAAGTCCTGGGACCCCACTTTACCCTCCCCGGTTGAAGAAGAGGCCTGTGCACTCCAGAGCATCGGGAGAATGGGGGGCAACAACGCTGCATGGGTTGCCATCCAAGTGTGGGAGGCCTTTGGCATACATTTTTATGTAGATGCTGCTGTCTCTTGGGAACCACCACTAAAAAAATATTGCCCTTTAAGTGCCAAACAAAAGCTCTTGGAAGAGCCTTCCACAAGAGCTTATTCCATTCATTAGTGAAATATATTACTATAGCAAGGTTTTTTTTTCTTAAACACAGTCCACTTTAATATCAAAATCCCACTGGACTGGTTTTTATTTCTACACATCATCACATGAAACGGTTCTTAATCCTAATTAGTGTCGCCGAGAGGATGGCGCCCACTTCTCAGCCGGCTCAAGGTGAAGGCGGGGTACACCTCAACCTTGCAGGAGGAAATCCACACAAACACGAGGAGGACATGTACACTCCACACAGAAACACCAGAGCCCAGGAATCGAACCCAGGGCCTACTTGCTGTGCGGTGGACGTGCTAACCACTGTGCCATCCCACATTATGTATAGTTCAATTTAATAATCGTTCACAAAATGTTTATATAATCACAGGAAAAATAAACCAAGAGCCTTTCTTATGCTCTGTGTAACGTGAAGACGGAGTTGAACTTAAAATGATCTCAGTAGATCCTGGCGTTAGATTGAGTGGAAAGTTCCTGTCCAGGTAAATGTATAAAATGACTTTAGTACAATTTCTGCAAGATCTTAAATGCCTAGTAATAATAACATGAACAATATATAGCTCATGCCAAAACGTAACGACTTACTAGGACCAAACACATCACAGTACCTTCCGCGGCACTCACATGAAAGCTAATCACTGACGACTTGTTATGACTTAAATCACAAAGAATGAAAATAGAATTAGAAAAGGTAACAAGATTTATTTTCCATGTAAACAACATTTCAATGCGATATATAAACTGTACAACTATAAACAAATATCTATAAATAAAGCTTATTAGGAAAAACAAATCCCTCAATGAAGGATACAGCTGACAGGGCTTCGAGCGTGAGGCCAGCCCAAAAATACATTTGTGGTTTCGGTAACATAAACAAGTTTAAACTGGGCTAGTAGGTAAAAGAAAAAAAAAATTACATTCTGGCTGATTGTGGTGGTATGTGCAACAAGTTCTAACTATTTTAAGGAATTTACTTTTATATATTTGACCTATGAGTTTTTATTCAGACATAACTGCTTCACTGTATAAATGTATGCAACATTCTTGTGACTAAATTAATATTTGTAACCATTTACATACCATAACAATAATTGCAAATATGAATTCACACAGAAAAAGTTGCATATATTACAATATAATATCATAAATATTACATACGCTCCCCAGTTGCACATTGACAAGTTGCATCACGATTAACTCAGAGATGGCAAGTTTGAATTCGGGTTACTGCCACAGCCATCCGTGACTGGGACTCCATGGGAGCTAACTGGCCCGAAATCTCAAGAAAGGGAGGAAGGGCCAGCATACGCTCACCTCCCTGTCACTCACAGCGATCGTCAGCCAATCACGGGCATCTGTGAGTTTATTTGTACCAAGGGGGCACATAGCGCTTTCCCTCCGAGTGTTAGACCGCTCCCAAAAACACATGCGTTGCAGTTTGAAAAGAGGCGGGTGGCTAATATTGCATGTCACAGAGGGGGCGTGTGCATGTTTTCGCCCCTCCCTGGTTGGTGGTGGTTGTGTGATAGGGAAGGCAATACCTGATGGGTGGGAATTGGATACGACTAAATTAGGGAGAAAAGCGGGATAATAAAATATATATTATTACATACATATAATACAGTTAATATACACAATTTCCTCCAGGATCAGTAATGTATTCTGATTCTGATTCAGCAGAAAAACAATTACTTAAACAGCGTTAATTGCAGATTACTGTCTTGTTTACACCTTTTTAACTTGTTTGCATGTTCGGCACGTTTCCATTATGTGCGAACATGACAATAAATAATCTTGAACCTTGAAAGTAATAGTTTTACAAACATTAAAGTCATTTATGGGATTAATTAAATACTAATATAATTATATATATTTGGACAACCCCTTCAGCCATCTTTCACGTTTTGGCATTTTTACATACAGTAGATCTAAATAGATCTTAAGTACATATAGATCTTTCTCTGACAAATTATCTTTAATATTTGTGGTTTTGCCACCATTTACAAGACAAATCGGAGGCTTGCTGAACGTTAATATCGCAGAATACAAGTCGAGCTGATGCACACACTGCGCATGGATGTTCGGTTAAGAAAAAAAATTAATTCCTGCGGACTACACATGCAGATTTAGTTGCTGGGGTCAGGGCGGCAGGGAAAATAACGGCATGTGTCACTAAACTCTCATCTAAAACGAGATCCAGGAAGGCAGCACTAACGGCGGCGGTCAAACATACAAAAGAACACGAAATTCAACTATGCTAGTAAGGTCGGGCAAATTTTTTTGACTGTTTTTGAGAGGGTCGGCCCGGCAACTGGAACCACACTTTATATATTTTTTAGTCCGGCCTAAACAGTGAAAGGTTACTGACACCATTCATAGCCCTGTCGGTTGTTCCCCACTTTGAACGAGAGTCTGTGGAGTAAAAACACTGTCCTCTTCCTCCTCCTCCTCCTCCTCTTCTTCTTCTTGTTTGCAGCGCGCCTCAAGAACAAGTTGATGGATCGCCATCTTTAGTTTTTCTTTCCTCCTCATCTTTAACGGCCTGATCATCGGGAGGAGACTTCTAAAAAAAAGTTCATCAGGGTCCTCGTTTGCGGCACGCTCAATAGTCTCCAAAAGCTTTTTTTCCAAAGGGTCCTCCCTAAGCCGTTTGGCTGGATGCCCTGGGGTGGGCACTGGTAAAGGCATCTGTGGGTTAAAGGACGAGAAGGCTGAGGGTGAATGTGGGCTAGTGGGAAATGGATGCTCCTCCTCAACCTCTAATGGAGAAACTGTTCCAGTCCCACCATCTGATTGATCACCATCGGGGTTAAACCCTTCCAGGTTGCCAGGTTCCAGGACAGAGGTTCCCAAACACCGGGCCGGGACCGGTACCGGCCGTCACAAGGCTGAATAAATTTTTTTTAGCAATTATCGGGGTGCGACAGAGCTTTTATTTTGAAAACCGCTCGTCTGGGTCACCTGATGCAGTACATCAAAAATAAACCCACGAGCTCCACGTGCCGTCACTCACACTGCTTTATTTTATTACTGATGGAGAAACTGGTGAAACTGATCTGCTTCACCTTTACTGAACACCCTGAGGATGAGGCTCGTGCTCCCTGAGGAGAGCTAGTTTTACCGGTAGATGCACCAGTTAGCAGCTTGAATCATTCTCGCATGCATGCAGTGTTATTCTTCACTCTGTATGGACAAGAAATGACTAAAATAATATTATTACTAAAACATTCCTGGTTAATGAGAAAATACCAGACAGAAGTGTGTGGTAAGAAAATTGTACAAGTCATGATTCAATTTTAAAGTACTGTATCTACATTGCCTAAATAACATTAATAACTTTTAGTGTCAAAAACAATAAAAAAAATAATGATCTACTATTATGCCCAGAGACATGGAATGAGACACACCATCCTTTTTTTTTTTTAAAAGCCAATACAATTTATTTTAATCAAACAGTTTAAATGTTTCACAGTTTCCTTTTTTGTCCTTCCCCCCAGAATGATCCTTAAGAAACCTGGCAATCAAACAGTCGCTGAAATCCACTTTTACAAATGAGCTGTTCTTTTTTTCCCCCTTTTTCTTTTTTAACCTCCAACTGATTAATCAAACATGAATCAGCGTGTTGCTAACTAACCGTGCTTTGTGATGATTCTTTTTTTTTTTAAATTGCTTTTTAATTCAACATAAAGAATGCATCAAACACATTTCAAAATAACGGTTACAAACAGACAAGCTAGTGACGAGTTGATACTGGCTAACATCTAGGATAAATAAGTTGATAACTCATATAAAAGCTCGTGGAGGTGAAATAATCTGGGATTTTTAATTTTTTTTTTACACGCGTCTAGCACCTGATTAAAAAATGCATAACATCCAAGACAAAGTAAATGTGCAATATTTTGGAGGCGTTGGGGAAGAGGATAACAGCTAAATAAATAAGAAATAAACAGGCAAGGAAATAAATAACATTTTGCAATGAACATTTTGAAAAAACAAAGTCGGTAGTGGGATGTTTTTTTTTTTCTTTTTTTTTTTCTTGCGTGCAATCTAAGAATAAAGGTGAAATTAATCCTAAAATGAGTTTGTACACCATTGTAATGTCACTATTTATTTGTACAAAGACTAAAAGAGCACTGCACTATTAGATACAGAGGCATCATGTTCGCCTGGACTGCAACAAGAACGGATTTACATTGACTGCGAGGTGTGTGGCGGGTAACATCAGGTCTATGCTCTCCAGTATATTGCGGTAATATCATAGCCTGGAACGTCAGCACACTTCCAACGCTTTTATTTAAGCTCACAGACAGACAGGTACTGGTCGAAAGAAAGTGCTTCCTCTTCTGAATACAGAATACAAACGTACTTGAAAGAAGCCATGAAAATAGAGCGAGTGAAGCTGGTACAATCGGAACGAAACTCCTATTGCATAGCCGTGAACTCCATTTCAAAATTAGCCACAAGTTCCTGAATTGTTTTTCTTTTTTCTTTTTTTTTCCTCCAGCTTTGAAAAAAAAAAAACAGGAGTCTTGAGTTTAAAAAAATAACCTCTGGATGACAAGCGTCACTCCAGAGCGCTACATATTTCCAAAGTGTGTGTGTGTGTGTGTGTGTGTGTGTGTGTGTGTGTGTGTGTGTGTGTGTGTGTGTGTATGTGTGTGGGTGCGTGCGCATCAAAGCGTGTCAGATTAAATGAGGGTCGTTGGCGGGGCTGACGGTGAAGCGCGATGATGCTGACGCTGCTGATGAGCTCAGTGCTGATTTCGTGTTCTTGCCGTGCTCTTTGTTCTTGCTGGCTTTGTGACCACTCACTCCTGCTGGGGAAAATAAAAAATATTTTAAAGGTAACACATAACCTACATTATTTCTGAAGACGGTGTGTCATTAATCAGTACAGGACGTAAACATGTACAATACGATACGATATGATACGTTTAGTGACACGTGGAAAACATACCATATGGAAAACAAAGCCTTTGATTACAGGATTGATGCAAATATACTAACTGTGTGCATCAAAGTGGGCGGGCTTTCCAAGAGGGGACGGACTTGTAGGCGCGGAGTTGGAATTCAGCTCGTTTGTTGGCGTTTCCTGTGGGGTCAAAACATTGACAGGTCAGTGGCGAACGAACACGAACATGGACCTCGATACCTTGGAGTAATTAATATAGGCTGAGGATCGACCTGATCGAACAGATAGACGGTGACATCATCAAAAAAGGACACGTTCCTCCCGTGGTCACGGTTGTCTTTGTCGACGGGTTCCTTGGGCGATTTCAGCAGGCTCCGCAGCCCAACTCGCTTGTGAACGTCGGTCTCAGTGACGATGATGACTTTTCGGGAGGCCTCGTCCTCCTGCTCTTCGTCTTCGTCGTCCTCTTCGGGATCGCTTCCTGCTGAGAAGCCCCGTCTCCGGCCGATTCGGTTATCCCCTGCTTCCCAGAATCCTTTGGAACCAGGAGAGAGAGGAAGCGAGAGAGGCAGTGGGGGGAGAGAGAGGGAGAGGCGTGCCAGTTTAGCTGGAAAAGAGGATGATGATGATGGTGATGATGTGATAAAAGAAGAAGAGAAGACGCGTGAGTGTAAGATAGAGGCTCAAATATAAGTCACATGGATTTATGAGGCAGGAGGTGCTTAGTGGGTGTCGATCAAAAAATTTGCGCTGCAGTACAGACTCATTCCACTAAGGGTCATGTGACTCCAGGTTTTTGTTTCAGCCAAGCAGCAGCACAAAGCTGATCTGAGTCTTCAGGCAGTTGATTGGTCAATCTGTGTGCTCTGTACAGAGAATACAGAATACGGTACACGCCACGCCAGTGCTTTTAAAGAAGAAAACTGTGGCATTCGTGGATGTAACAGGGGAACCTTGCAATACACATGTGATTCCCCCATTCATTCTTTTCTCACTGTAAATTGGCAAAATTAATAAATTGATCCAATTTTGATTTTTATTTTTATATTATATTTTGTACGTTAAGTCGCATAAAAACTAATATAAGACAGTCATGCGACACCTGTAGGCGTCATTATACATGCCTGTATGGACCAATCAGAGCAACTGATTTTATGTCCTTGGAACTTTTTATTCAGTAACGGTCCCTACAAACAATTTAATTAATCTGTAAGTAATCTTTTAACTGTTCCCTGAAGAAGCTAAGCAGGCTTTAAATGGACTTGACTGGTTCTGGTGCCGGTGGCGTAGCGGTTAGCGTGCTTGGGTCATGATCAGGAGGATGTGGGTTCGAATCTCAGTGAGACCCCCACTGTGCTCGGACCCCTGGGAAAGGTCTTAATCACAAGTGAGCCTCTGTTCCCCCAGCAGTATAAATGGTACCAGTAAAAATACTGGGAAGGGAACCTGCGATGGACCAGTGTCCCATCCAGGAGGAGTTGAACTCCTCGTTGCTTCACGCTACAGAAACCGGGGATAAGCACCGGCGCTGATGAGCCTCTGGGCTCGGGTGGAAAAAGCCCACAGACCGTACCTTACCTACCTGACTGGTTCTAGCAGCATCATACTAATAAGACCGGATATTTGTCAATTAGACAACTAATACCAATAGTTTAGCACACTGCTAGTAATCCATGGGATAAAATTCAGTTTTGTGTTTTTAACGCTCAAGCATGCCTTCCTTTAATAAGCACAAATATAATGGTATTGCTGTGGTTCATGAGAAATACCCTGTGGAACAAACAACTCTGTGGACATTTGAGATATCCACCATGCTACATTAGCTGGTTGAAGTAGCAGATACCTTTCATAGCTTGGTTAGCGGCAGGAAGATCAGGTGTGACTGAAGTCTTCGCCATCATTGTCTGTGTCCCCATTTCCACTTCGGCATCTTTGCTTTTAGGTAAAACCGGGCTAGACGGGACTGTTTCATCTTTACTGTGGGAACAAATCAAACCCCAGAAATATATTCATACAAATTTGGATTTGCAGTGAAACCTGCAGCAGCAACTATTAATCGTAGGACATAAACATCAGAACTAGTGTAAAGAGAGATGGTTCACACGGGCATTTTTAAAATGGTCAAATTTAACACTTTAAATCGAATAAAGATGACTCGGTGCACACGTGTACCCGACAAACCTCTCAGTTCCCTTTGGGGTGTCTTGATTGGCAGTGTCACAGGCAGTGCTAACACTGGTTTCCGCCCAAGGATGCAGAATGACGTTGTCAGTAATGGAAGATCCCCACAGCACGTTGGTCTGGACATTCTCACTGAGGGAGTACTGCAGTTTTTCTTCACAAATCTTGCAAGAAAAAAAAATCAAGGCTCAGTGTGTTTTGCATTTGACAGTGTTCAATGCATCACACCATGAAATTTGGAAAACCGTATTACCTGCATCATTAGCCCATTTTTCGTGGGCATTTGCGAGAGTATTCGCTGACTTTTGGCGCATTCATTTGACTGACACGGCCAAAACGCATTAGAGATGTCCACTCCATCATTCTTTCCTGATAATTGATCATTTTCTTCCAAGCTTTGCAATTGGTCCATGGCGACGTTCAAGATTCCATGACGCTCCTCACTCAGGTCAACTCTTGTCTTGCTGTCTGAAACTTCAGAGTTGTCTTGGTTAACCTTGGTGCTCGGCAAAGATTGATGATTCTTCTTAAAGGACTCCAGGAGTTCCAAGTTTTCTAGCAAGAGGTCTCCTAGAATGTCTTCATCTCCGGAAATACAGCACAACTTCTCCAGCTTTTCGAAATTCTCCAGAGGCTCCTCATCCAAATCCTTCCACTCTGAGATGAGTAATTCGGGGATGGAGTTCAACGAGCTTTGAGAGAACACCGAGTGAGACTTGCTGTTCCTCATATCATCCTCATTTATGCGATCAGACACCAAGTGGGTTTGATTTTCAGCAATCAGTGATGGTTTGTGTCCCAAATTTGCCGTAATCCCTTTGCTGTGGGTGCTGGTGGAGCATTCCGCTCTGGACGGGTTGAAGGAATCAGAATCGTGTGAGAAGACCAGGAGATTTTCATGGTCCGTGATGTCCATCCAGGGTTGATCAGCTGGACCAGACTTGATCTCTATATGGTGCACCGTGTTGGTGAAATTGTTTGGGCCTTGGCATTCACTTCCTTCTTCATGCTGGGAAGCATCACCGGCTGAAATATCCATAGACATTAAGCCAGGAGAACAGCACTGAACTGTGTTATGGATTGTGCAAGACTCGGCATCAGCGTTGACTGTAAGAATGGGACAAGACGGAGAATCTGATCTGTCCTTTTCAAGAAATGTATCTTCTCCCGTCTCCCTGTTTGGTGTTTGGCAGTGATTATGTTCTACATCGTTGCTAAAACATGCATCTCCACAAGATAAAACTAACTGATGTTTAATAAAGATATTATTTGTGGTCTGGACTTCATCAGAACCACATGTTGCTGTGACCCAGTTGTTATTATGATTGGTTTGAGGCTCAGTCTCTCTCGTCATGCCTTCAAACCTTCCTGATTCAGCAAAATGGTGTTCCCTTTCTCCAGCCTCGTTCTTGACATCAAGTATATTCTGATGTCTGCTAAAAATGTGGTTTTCTTCACTGCCTGCAAACTCGCCTCCTGCCTCATTTTGGATGTACACCTTGCAATCACTGGAGCTTCTTCTTCCAACACCATTACAGTGAGTAAAAAGCTCCTGTTCTGGGTTCTCCAGATTTTCCACATGTACATTTATGTTCACATCATGTTCAGGTTCTGCGTTTTCCATGTCAGGGTTCTCATTATTTTCTTCCTGGTGAACAGCTGTCGTCTGTTCAGTTTCAAGAGCTTCAGAGACCTGTTTGGAAGATGTCGGGTGAGGTTTTTGATGTTTTTCATCAGTCCACATCCCATCTTGTGTCTCCATAATGATGGGTTGAGGCTCACTCTTTGCTAGTTCATCATTTTCTGCTTCCCAGAATTCATGGCTTAAGCCAAATATCTGTTCCTCTGTGCATTTGGTTTGTCCTAAACATGGAAATAATTCTGACGCAAGTTCTTTTTCAGATCTCTTAGCTGATGCTGACTGGCCGTTTTCAGTCGATGCCCACTGATCATTTTCAGCTGATGCCCACTGGTCATTTTTACTCGATTCCCAGTAGTCATTTTTATCAGGTGAGCGTCTGTCGGTCTCAGTGGATATCAACTTGTTCTTTTTAGGTGATGCCCCCTGGTCATTTTCACCCGATGCCCACTGGTCATTTTCTACTGTCCAGATTTGTTGATCATCTTGCTGGACCCGATGACAAATAACTGCTTCCTTTGGTGATATCTTTCTGGAACCAGGTTCTTTAAGAGCCTTCCATAATTCTGTTTCCACATTGAGTTCCTTTGAGGTGTCCTCTGCAAAATCAGCAAAACTTTCCTTTTGTGAAAGGTCTCTTAGGCTTTCTTGGTCCTGTTTGGTGTTTAGAGATTGCTTTGTTAGGAAGCAGAGCTCAGCTACAGTTAACTGGCTTTCAGCTTCTGACCTCGCCCTTGCTTCTTCCTCCATTTCTTCGGTAAAAGTAAGGTTTCTAAAGCACAATTCACTGGAATCACTGTCTTGTACATCCAGTGTATTGTTTTCTGACTTCAGTACCTCTTTCTGAATCCCTTCACCTGTTGCAGAGAAGCTCAAATCATGCACATTTGTTTTCAAATAAGTCTGACTTTCAAGAAGTTCTTCCACAACGTTTGGGTTGTGGATCTTTTCTCCCGCTTGTATCACTGTATTGGAGAGCAGGTCAAAATTGTCAGCCTTTCCTTTTTCACTTAAATCAGTGACAGAAGATTGCTGAAAAGTATGCTGGGAGGCGTCAGTGCGTGGGAATGTTTTCAACGGTGAATTATGAGTAGCACAGAACAACTCATCAACAGCACTGTTTTCAGATTTCGAGACCTCAGAAGTCTCAAACCCGGAAAGAAAGGTACCATCACTAATGCCTTTCACTAAATCGACTATGGCATCAAGTGATATTTTAACTGCTTTGCCATCCTGAACATCGTCCTCCGCTTCAGTCTTTTCTTCAATTCCTGTCAGTGTTCCTCTCTCACCTGCTCGACCACTGCCTGGACGAGAAGAACCCAATCCATCAGAACCTCTTCTGGTCAAACCTTCCCCACCATCCCAGTCACTGTCTGAAAAGTAGGCAGAATCTCGATAGGGGGTTTCTGTACCCAAGATCCTCCACCCGGTGCCTCCGCCACTAGCCCATGGGTCTCCAGGCGTGAGGCAGTCCATAGAGCTTGATGTAAGAGGTGACATTGTAGAGTCTGTGGGTGTCATAGTAGACAGGGATTGTTCAGAGTTTGGTTCCCTTGCCAGGGACAGGGGTAACATATCAGTACTTGCTTCAGCAAGAGAAAACATGGAGTCGGTTTTTTGGATGCTTTCTTTTAGGGCGTTTACATCTTTATCTCCGTGTCTGGTGACTGCACTGAAATCGGTGTCAGTCACAGTGGCTTGCTCATTTGAGGTAAACAGTGTCTCCGTTTTGGAGAACTGAGGAGAGTCTTGGCTCTTAAGACTTTGAATAACATTCCCACAATCTTGTTGAGTCATGGAGGCCATGGTCTCTGATAAACCATCAGGATCGGGAATATCAACATCTATAGACTCTTTTCCACCATGAGTTTGTTCTACACTTGTAGATGAACCATCATTTGTTTCTGTTCTCAACACCAGTGGATCATAGTGTTCCTCCACATCTTCTCCATCATTCTGAGTTTTATCATTCAAGACACTCTCACCACCAGCCCCTGTTACAGCCTTACCCATGATACCCTCTGACAAACACTCTTCTAAGCTAACATTATGGAGAGATTCTTCCTTTTCAATCTTGATTACCTTTCCATCGGTTCTTTCTGTTATCACAGGGGATATCTGGTCCATTAGAAACCATGTTTTTGGCAAGATGCCTGCAGAAACAACATCAAGAGGACTCTGGGGTTTTGAATCTGACTCCTCTTTAGTTAGATTTGGCTCTTCATGGAGTTCTGATGCTATGTGCAGAACAGTCATTTCTGGACGCACTGCAACTTTAATTTCACTTCTTTTTGCCCGCTTGGTGACTTGAGCATAAATTGCCTCTTTTGTATCACTTAAAGGCGTAGCTAATGATTCAAATGTTAGAGTTGGTGAGGATGTTGGCTCGATGCATACAGACTCGTATTCAGGCGATATCGCTCCATGTGTTGGACTCTCTTCTTGGTTGCCCTGTCTTGTTATTATCTCAGTGAGAAATGTCTCTGCTGACTGGATCTCTTTTAGAAATTCCTCCCTGGATATTTTTTCTTTCTTTGCCCCCATGCTTTCTGTGTTTAGCTCAGTCAGCAGAGATTGAGCTACCTTCATTCCTTGTGGAAAAGCATCTTGTGCTTCAGTATAGGTGGATAAGTGTTCGGGACGTGCATAGGGGAAGGGTGTGGTCCCAAAGCGGGATACTGGGACACCTCCATCGCCATCATATATGTCTTCACCATCTGAGACAGTAGTGTCAATCTCAGTGAGGAACAAATCCTTCTTTTTAATACTATTGTCATCTGAAGCCCATGCTTTTGTGGCCGAGTCAAGCTCGGTAAGTAGGGATTGGGAGCGCCGCATACCTTTAAATCCACTGTCCTTGCCATTTCCCCATGAGGTTTCCCCAACGTTGGAGTCCATAGGCTCGTTTGAGATTTCTGTCAGGAACAGGTGTATTGGCGACTTCTTTGCGGCTGCAACCCGCTCCCGATGCATCTCTGCATCCGCCTCCTTCCAGAGAGCTGGAAGAATCGTGTCAAGGCGCGATTGGGTTCGTTTCATTCCTCTAGAGAACAGTTCCGCTGTCGCAGGATCTGGGTCTTCAACTAAGCTGATGTGCTCAATGATAGTGCCACTGCTTAGTCTACTTGGAGACACGAAGGGGGAATTATAATCATCTTCCGAGTATGTCGTGCTTGAGGATGACTTTCTCTCAATTTCTGGAATTGACTCGGAGTAAGACATTTTGGAATAGGGTGATTCTCTTCCTCCTGTGGACTCATCGTTGATGTAGGTCGAATTGTGCAATGACTGCGCACACGTCATGCTCCTGTCAGCAGGTCTGTTCTCAGAATAGTCACAGCTTAATGGGTCTCTTTCTAAGTGCACCACGGAATTGTTATGTCTGAGGAATGTTTCACTGGCACAACTGTCGAAGGGATCCTTTTGAGATCTGTAGTGAGGAGCGAGGGGTGGTGGGCAACTCTGAGGTGCAGGGAACATGGAGTGTCCAGCAGAGGATGGTGGGATGGATGGAGAATGTGATGGAGATGGAGGCAGTCTCTGGTGTGTCCGATTGAAACCCAGATGATCAAAGTTGGCTTTTGAGGTCGAACAGCCGCTCATAAACAAGGAGTCTGAAGTTTCTGATTTGCTAGTGGGATAAGAGGGTGCAGGGTAGTGACCTAGGCCGTATGAGCGGGTGTATATAGGCGGAGGAATGGGTAAGGGTCGAGACAGTAGATTGCTGCCTGATGACATGGACATTGAGCGAGGTTTTGGTGGAAGGAGGGGTACGTGAGAGGTTACAGATCCAGAGCGTTTCAGGCTTGGGGCTCTTTTTACATCTCCGATGTCCACAATTGCGTAATCGGTCACTCTGTTTGAACTTTCTTTACTGAACTCAACCAGACCTGTGTTTGGCACCAGGACTTGGACTTCACTGGACCGTACAGTCTGGAGTGTCTGAGAGGTGCCTTGTCCAACGTGTTTTTGGTAGGTAGGCTTTCCCTTACTTAGCGACCCGCTAGGAATCTCTACTAACTCCAGATCTCCAGGACTAGCTGTATCTGTTCGCGATGAGGATGACTTCCCTTTAGGATGACTGACTTTGTCCTGTGGAGTGTGTTCCTCCAAGCGAATGTAGTACTCACTGGCTAAGGAAGGGCTACGTGCACTGATCACAGGCACGACTGTGGGTGTGTCCAAAGACTGCCGATGTCCAGAGATGGGTGTTGGTATTGGTTGAGGGGGAGGAAGTGGTTTGTAACCCCTCCTACCATGTGCTTTTTCCCAAAAGTATTCAAAATTCAATCCTTTGCTAGTCTCAGTGACTGTCAGGATGTCGTCGAGCTCGTGTGACGCAGGAGGGATCGAATTTACGGGATCCAGAAGAGGGAAGGAGTTACCGTCCTCTCTGCTGTGTCCTCTGTCTTTCTGTCGTTCTCCTGCGGCGGACTGGAAAGCGCTGGGGCGAAGTGAGTTCCATCGCCTTTCGAACGACTCTTCGCTTTCCTCTCTCCTCCGTCGGCCGTGCGCTTCCGCATACTCGTCTTCTTCCTCGTCCTCTGCCACGCTCCTCCTGCTCGTTCCCTGTTCGGCAGCCAGCAGAGAGGACAGGAGGATGAAGATTTCGTTGACTGTCGGACGCTGGGGGGGTGGAAGCCAGCATGACTGCATGACCTCGTACCTAAGAACAGACATGGTGATATAAACGCGCATGCATTTTAAAAACGTTATAGAGAAAATAGAAATATTGCAGTGGGTTTCATCTGTGAAGGAAGAGAAACTGTGAAACTGACCAGTAGTCGGCGTGGGAGACTTTGAGGCGGGGCTGAGCCAGTGTAATCTGTCTTTCCTTTATGACAAAGGTCAATACTTCTTCATCACTTAAGTGGCGGTGAGGTTGGGAGCCAAATTCAAACAGCTCCCACATCACCACTCCTAAAGACCTGTCAATCAAAATTGTTCAGGTTAAAGTGCTGCTAAACACATCATAAAATTGGGCAGTGCTGGTTCATATGTAAAGCCTCTGAGTTACAGATCTGAAAATACGAGATTCAAGTCCCAGTACCGCCACGCTGCCACTGTTCAGTGCTTGAGCATGGCCCTTAACCCTCAACTGCTTAGTTCTTTATAATGTATGCAATAAAAACCTATAAGATCAAAGGACAGTATGAAATACTTAGTGATTTGATGAGATACTTTAGTACCACCACTAAGGATCTCATGCTGTCCCTTGATCTGTACACCAGAGGACGGTCTTCCAAGGTTTGCAATGTTTAGTCTCCGTTGTTCTAGAAGTGGCTTGCCAGTCCTTGGTTCTATAGTGGTATGGTAAGTGGTACATACCACACATTGCTGGTTTTAGTCTGGTCTGTAACTACTAATTCTCCTCGAAACTCTTCCAGCAGCTCTGGAGCGATCCAGCGCAAGGGGATCCACAGCTTATCTGGTGTTAAATAATAGTCCTCCTGTTGGAATAAACAAATAGGGACACTGGGTTAGACCGTATGGTTTAAAACTAAATATATAAATATATATATTCATTTTCATTGTATATATGTTCATAATACTCATTATTTATATTGAAATTAAGTGCAATAACCTTATGTATATATA
>JAQNCB010000001.1:79279717-79290264 GCA_030068295.1 Euristhmus nudiceps
ATCCACTTTGCTGCTGTAACAATGCAATTTCCCCGTTTGTGGGACGAATAAAGGATTATCTTATCTTATCTTATATTGTATATTATATCGCCCGTTTGAATCCACTTTTTCCATATGGTCAATAATACCGTGTTTGTCCACATCTTAAGCAGGTGCATCCAAACCTCACATTTTTTTCCTATAAACATCCTCTTAGTCCAGCTCGAAGGTTTTTCTTCACAATTTGCTCCGACAAGGATGTATTTGTGTGTTTGTTGGCAGAATGATGCAAATAGCTATGTGTGGATTTTCATGAAATTTCTGCCAGAGGTGGAGCTTCGGACAAGGAAAAACCCGATTTAGATTTTGGAGATGAATCAAATTCTGGATCCAGGACTGTTTTTAAAGGCTTCTTTAATATTATAAGATCGGATAATGTTTGCCATTGGGGTTCATACGGGGGACTGCTGGCCTTGGTAGAGTTTTGCGGTCTCTGAGTGCTGTTGGTGATTATAAACTCAACAGTATTTATTCTGGTGTTGGTGCTCGCCTTACAAATTCCATCATAAAGACCCCTACTATTGAAATATTCGATCATAATTATTAATATTGCTTTACCGTGTTACCGTGCAGTACCTTATAGTGATTGTGTGAGAGGCCGTAGTCTCCAATCTGCACTGTCAGGTCTGACGTGAGCAGGCAGTTCCTCAGTGCCAGATCGCTAGCAAAACCATGAGTTTGTTAAAAATCATCAAAGAAAATCATTAGCTCTGATCTAGGTGATGCATAAATAAGTTATAAAACCAAATCATTGTTTTACGCATGAAAGTTGTCCAAGGATATAATTAATGACTGACAGGAGACAGAGCCAATCACGAACAAAGAGAGTCACTTTCCCTCTCACCTATGTATGTAGTTGTTCTCGTGAAGGTGTAAAAGACCTGACGTGATCTCGTACGCCATTCGCTGCAAGGTCAAAAGGTCGCGGTTCAAAAGGTCGGGGGTCATTCCGTCTGACTTCCTCTGAGCTCTCAAATAGCGCTTGAGATCGCCCTGGAGGCAAAAAACAAACAAGACTTATTTGGGTCTGTCGAAGAGCCATATTGAGTACAGACACCTGACTGTGTCTGCATCAAGCACGGTCTGGTGTGTTACTGTAAAAATACAAGTCACTGAGCGTTCATCCTCACCAGCTGGCAAAACTCCATCACCAGCAGATAAGGGATGTTCTCACTGCACTGACCCAAACACTGCAGGATATTGGGGTGGTGAAGACTCCTGTGGGTGTGCAGGACAGACAGGGGGGGAGAGGAAGAGGGAGAATAAACGTGTGATTATATTTATGTATATATATATATATATATACCAAGTGTTCAGTAACTCAGTTATAAGTTGATCTGTCTCACACAGCAGCAGTCTATACACCCTCACATTGACTTACAGAAATCTTATCCCCAAGTAAGTGAAATCTGAGCAACTACTGTGTTAAAATAAGCAGTTATAAAGAGCACAGTGCATCAATACTGCACCACACCTGCCCTCCCAAGAGTAATCGAATAACCATGAGGACCTATGGCGTATGAAAATACAAACAGAAAAACATGGGAATGTGTTTATATTTCCTACATCTGTTAAAACTGTATAAAATGGACCACAGGGGTCCAGACGCTCCCGCTGAAAGGACCGATTCATAATGTGCCAATAGAGAACAAGCAGAGCAAGTTTGAAACTCCCAGCTTCATCGCGTGGCAAGTAAATGTCTGGAAACCTAATGTACAGTTTCGCCTCTGTGACCTTGAAAAGCGGGTCAAGATCACTCGCACACAAGCTCATCCTAACACTCATAGTAGTGATCCAGCATATCAAGTTTGAAAGACCCGGAGTGTGGCAATAAATGTCCGGAAAGTAAAATGTGAAGGACTGGCAGATGGACGGACGAAACCCATTCCTGTAGCTCCTGCACACAGAGTGGCTATGGAACTAAAAAGAGTAAGCGCTATCCGCCGTCTGCTGCATACATTGACTCCGACTGGTGCTTTGATTGACAGCGATAGCAAATAGGCATCCAGAGAGCATGTATGACTGTTTTACATAAAAATTAAACTCCATCTTTAGTATTAGTGACTTTTTTAGCATTTTAACAGACATGGCCATGACTGCAGCAAACAAACTACTTCTACATGCAAACACGGTCAGCGTTAGAATTAGGATGAATGTTCCTGTATCTCGAGGTCCCCACCGCTTTCCTTATATGGTAACAGGAAATGTAACTGTAATGGAGAGATGGTGGCGGTCACCTGTACGGCTCGGCCTCAGCCAGGAACTTGCGCTGCTCTAGAGGACTGGCGCTGACCTTCAGTTCTTTGACCACCACCTGAGAAGGGCTGCAGTCGCACAGCACCTCAGCTAAGATCACCTGAAAATGGGCGAGAGAGAGAGAGAGAGAGAGAGAGAGAGAGAGAGAGAGAGAGGCTGTAACGTGGTTTTATCATTGTTTGGACTGGAATATCATTAGCGTGACGTGTGATTACTGGCGAACCTTTCCGAACCATCCGTTTCCGATCTCCTGCAGGTAGTTGAGGGTGTGCCTGCGAAAACACTGCATCCCAGTCCCTGTGCAAATAAATCAGTGTCTTACATCGTATGTACTTCTAATAGGATTTATGAGCTCTGCACTCATTACTGTGCGAGTGTGAGTGTGAACCTGTTCCATTAGGCATCGCTGAACACGCTCTGTCTCGCAGAGGAAGTGTGTAAACCTCTGGCAGAGACACACAGGAGGACACACTGTCGTCAGGAACAGGACTGGAACATTCTTCAGCATCGTTATTGTCAAACTCCTGAGAGAGAGAGAGAGCGAGAGAATAAAAGAGAGGGCAGGAACTAAACCTGCGTGATGAAGATGTGCATGAGACTCACGTTGAAGCCGACGCTTCCTCTCTTACAGCACAGACAGGTGAGGAGCAGCAGGATGAAGGACACCAGGCCCGAGCAGGACACCAGGATGACCGCATAGGCTGGAGCAGAGAGAGACACGTCCCGCGAGAAAGACACTGCGCCCAGGATGACCGAGAGACGGAAGGAGAACACACACACATTCAAAACAATGAAAATGGAAACGATGTAAAAAAAAAAAAAAAAGATAAGAGCAGAAAGACAAGTGGGAAGAAGAAGAATGGAGGAAAATGTGGAGGAGATGGGAGAAGGAATAAATAAAAAATGGGGCAGAAGAAAGAACAAAGGACATTAGAAAGGAAAGAGATTAAAGAGGGATAAAAAAATAAAAAAGAAGGGAAGAAGAGATAGAAGTCAGACATAGAAATTAATGACACTTATTCACCATAATCCTGTCAACAGACGAATCAGATCATGAAAAGAAAGAAGAGAAACACACTCAAAAGTGAGAGAGACAGACAGAGAGAGAGAGAGGGGTTGCATATATTCCTTTTTGGAAAAATAACAAGTCACTGAGAAGGGAGAGGAGAGTTAAGGTTAGCACTTTGCATTAGTGTTGAGAACAGAAGACAGGAAGTGCCCAATGAAGTGCGCTCATTGGCGAGCTGGTGAGAGAAGGATAAAGGAGAAGAGGAATGAGATCAGAGCGGAGCCCGAGGTTTAGGAGGAAAAAATCGCAGGTGAGAGTTCAGGGAAGTTAAAGGAGCTGGAAAAAAGGCTTCGTATGAGACAGACAGTTCGCGGTGGCAGTGGTTGTGGTGGTGGTGACTGAAAGGGGAAGGACACTAACGGGTCAGTACCAGGCCTGTCTTTGCGAGGAAAGTGGATGGCTGTGTCCCAAACGCTGGCAACTCACACAAGGATACTTGGCTTATTAAGCAAATATTATACGATAATCACAGTGCATTATTAAATATGAATTAAACGCACCGCTGCTTATAAAACACTCCCGCGGTGCTCTGGAGTTTCTTACAGTCTAGTTCTACTATTGTACACTGCCCACAAAAATAAAGGGAACACTTGAACAAGCAAGTGCAACTCTGGGTCAATCACACTTCTGGGGTCGCAGCACACGAACTGTGAATCAATTTCACCTGCTGTTGTGCAAATGGAACCAATAACAGGTGGAAATGAGGGGTGATTAACAGGACTGCCCCGTGAAGGAACGGTTCTCCAAACAGTGACCACAGACCGTTTCTCGATCGTCGTCTTCTCTGGAAGGTTTTTTGTCACTTTTGAAATTTGCCAGTGCCCCCACCACTCGAGGTATCCTGAGGCGGTGTCTACAGCCCACAGAGGTTCCCCAGGTAGTGCAACTCATTCAGGATGGCACATCAATGCACACTGGAGCAAGAAGGTTTGCTGCGTCCCTCAGCACAGTGTCAAGAACATGGAGGAGATACCAGAAGATGTGGAGGGGGCCAAAGGAGGAAAACAACCCAGTAGCAGGACCGTTATCTGCTTCTTTGTGCACAGAGGAACAGGAGGAGCACTGCCAGAGCCCAACAAAGTGACCTCCAACAGGCCTCTAATGTGCACATTTCTGCTTGAACCGACTCCATGAGTGTGGTATGAGGGCCCGACGTCCACAAGTGGGGCCTGTACTTACAGCCCAACACCGTACAGTCCGGTTGGTGTTTGCCAGAGAGCAACGAGATTGTTAGATTCGCCATTGGCACCCTGTACTCTTCAATGACGAGAGCAGGCTCATCCTGAGCACATGTGATAGAGTCTGGTGACGCCGTGGAGAATGTTCTGTTCCCTGCAACATTCTCCATCATGACCGGTTTGACAGTGGGTCAGTGATGGTCTCGGGAGGCATTTCTTTGGAGGGCTGCAGAGCTCTCCATGTGCTAGCCGGGGGTACCCTGACTGCCGTTAGGTAATGGAATGAGATCCTGAGGCCCAGTGTGAGACCATATGCTGGTGCAGCGGGCCCTGGGTTCCTTCTGATGCATGACAATGCCCGGCCTCATATGGATGGAGTGTGTCATGGACTGGCCTGTCATTTCCCCCAGAACTAAATCCAATTGAGGACATCTGGGACATCATGTCTCGTGCAACACAGACCATCCAGAAGTTGACTGATGCTCTGATCCAGGTCTGGGAGGAGATCCCCCAGGAGAGCATCCGTCATCTCATCAGGAGCATGTCCAGGCGTTGTAGGGAGCACATACAGGCACATGGAGGCCACACACACACACACACACACACACACACACACACACTACTGAGGCTCTTTGTGACTCGTCTTGAGGAATCCCCACAGAAGGTGGATCGGTCTGTGATCTGATTTTCCACTCTGATTCTGAGTGTGATTCTGACTCCAGACCTCCATGGGATGAAGGTTTTGGTTTCCATTCACCGTTCTTATGTTGTTTTGTTCTCAAAGCATTCCACTCTGGAATAAATAAAGATTTTCGTCCACAACATGCACTCATTGAGGTCCAGGAGGTGTTGTTTGAGTGTTCCCTTTATTTATTTGAGCAGTGTATGTGCACTAAGTAGTCCGAAACACACTAGAGTTTGGGACAGAACCAAAGATTCAGTCTGATTTAGGAAAATACCAAGTGAGAAAGGGGAGTGGGGGTGATTTTTTTTTAATTAACTAATTTATTTTTTTTTATAATGAGTACCTCAACTGGCTCATGTGAGTGGACTGAACCATCTGTGAAAGACAAAAGGGAAGGGTACATGGGGAGTAAATAAAAACTTCTGAATGGAAATCTCTCTCACGCACAAACCATTACAAAAATAGACTGTAAAGCCTATAAACAGTAATAGATGAAACAGAGTTAATATCTGGTATTATGATGGTTTGCTGTAGAAAAAAATACATTAATTACTTAATAAATAAAAAAACAGGTCTGAAATATAATTGAGGAGGTTGGTGGAGAGGGTCTGTATCACCTACTGGCACAATTCATAGTGAAATCTGTTGCACAGCGAATCAAACCTCGGACTTCAGAAAATATAAACCTTTTTATTTTGTTAACGAATTTTCTTTTTGGATTTACCAAATAGGAAAAGCAGCACATGAAAATAGAATGAAGAAATATGTAAAATGTAAATTGCCCATTGGTAAGTAGGTGAAATGAGCTGAATGCGCTGCATGTATTCACGTGCACCATGTTGTCATGGTAACTCATGATAATAGTATGTATAATAATGTGCATCGCTCGAAGTCCATGCAGTGAGGTGTCCATGTTTTGCTAATTGTTCCAGCACGGGACAGTTCCTTTTGAAGATATGGTACGTTATATATACAGTCATCCCTCGCTATATCGCACTTCAGTGCATCGGTGATTTTTAAAAATATTCATCTAAAAATAAAAGTAAGCAAAAATATGGAAAAAAGTTCATGAAAATGCCACTGGGGGTCACTACTGACTCGGATTCGGTGAGAAATTTGTCTCGACCAATCAGTTTGTGAGATTTCAGGGGCCGCATCCCAAACCGAAGTCAGTAGTGACCTTGCAGCCTGTCCCTTCACTTTTTCACTATTAAATAGGGAAAAAGTTAAGGGAAAGGCAGCAAGTCCACTACCAACTCCGGTGTGGGACTCGGCTCTGAAATAACAGCATTTCTGACAGAAAAGGCTGAAATCAAGGCATTTCTTACACTTTATTTACATCTATGTACAATTACACGTATGTATTTTATATTATTTATATTTTATTTACATCTTATGTGTTGTTTATGAATGTTTAATTGTTATTATAAGTATTTATAGTGTTGAATATGTATTTATTGATATTATATACACATATGCATGTATGTATACATCAGTCAGGGGGTCGATCCTACTGCACGGAAATTCGGTCTTTGCGGGGGTCTCGACACCCATTAACCGCCAAAAGTGAGGGACCCCTGCATTTTTCTTTTATCTATCACGTACAGAATCTATTTGTTCATTCCTATTTGCTGAAATGGGTCACCAAATTAAAGTGTGGAAATTGTTGATAAAGGATAAAAAACTTTCAACTCAAAATAAAATGAATAAATGAAACCTTTTTCTTTAAGGGTGGCATGGTAGGGGAGTGGTGAGCACATTCGCCTCACAAGAAGGTCTGTGTTCGATTCCCAGCCTGGGCGTTTCTGTGTGGAGTTTGCATGTTCTCCCCGTGCTTGCATGGCTTTCCTCTGGGTACTCTGGTTTCCTCCCACGGTCCAAAAACATGTACAGTAAGCTAATTGGCTTTTCCAAATCTCCCCTGGGTGTGAGTGTGAATGGTTGTATGTGTGTTGGCCCTACAACGCCCTTTCAAGCTGTCCATGGTATACTACGCCCTCGCCCAGAGTCGGCTGAGATGGACGCCAGCCTCCCTGCGACCCTAATTAGGACAAAGTGGCTTAGAAAATGAAATGAACCTTTTGTTTAAATGTAATTTAAAAAAGCTATTAAAATGTGTTGATGACTATCAATGTCAAGTGAAATTAATGGCAAAAAGTGCAATACAAATAAAATTGAATTGAAATGAACCTCAATATCAATAAATCATACAAAAACATGCATCTTATTTCTAAGGAAACGGATTAGAAGGAAAATTGTTTTAGAATTACAAATACACCCTGCATATGTTATACAAATAAATACCATCCATCCATCCATCTTCCAAACCACCTAACCCGACAAAACAAATGCCATACATCATAATGACAAGCTAATAACTGAGCAACAAAAAAGACGTCATTGTTGAGTGGGCGGGGCTTCAATCCTCAAAGTTTCCAACGATGCAGTGAGACAAAAACAGTTATACTGTATTGGCAATATCAGGCTTTTGTGGGCACTATTTTAAAATAAGAGACATTACTAATATCATACTTTACATCTAAAGTCATGCATTTAACTTATAACATCTAATATAACAAAAAGAAAACATTAAATATTTCCATATGTCTTATTATTATACCTGAATGCACAAAAAATATGAGGGGGGTGCCAAAATAGGAGAGTGCGCATGCGCGAAACGGCGTACTCTTCAGTGGAGCAATGTTATACACAAAAACCACTAAATAAATAAATAAATAAAAGCTTACCACGGTACACTGTTTACCATTTTGTGCAGTTGAAATGCCTTTATACAACAATAACAATAATAGTGGGGGGAATGAGATTCACGTGAAGGTTATTTAATAATTAAATATCAATTTTTATTATTTATAATAAATAATACGACATAATAATAATTATTATTATATCTGTTAAAAATAATGATTTTCCTGAATTATAAGACTGAGATCCACAGATTAAACATGTCTGCCCTTTTATGTTTATATGTACAGCTCTGCTAATGGGGTTAAATTGAGCATCCTGAGCACAACAACATCAACAACCTTCTGTGATGAAATGTGGAAAATGGACGCGATGCAATTTATTCCTCTTTACAGCGTTTGCAGTGAACAAGCTTCCACCCTGACCGAGCCGCTCACCTTCTGACTGCGGGGCTCCGTGAGCTCTATCAGGGAGGAAGCCCGACATGAGTCCCGCTAGCAGCATCACCCAGCTCGGTGTTAGCATAGCGGCGATGGCGGCAGCATCCGAGCGGCACCTGGGTTACTGCTCTCCCCCCCCCTCTCTCTCTCTCTCTCTCTCTCTCAATCTATACCTTTCTTTTCTTCTTTCGTCGGTTTTTTTTATTTTATTTTCCTTTTTTTCTTCTGAATTATTATTTTTTAATTCTTTTGTGCTCGTTTCACCCGAACAACAACACCACCATCATCCTCAGCATCACCAGCTCCGTCCTTTAATTATCTCATCTTAAATAAACACAATAACCCAAACCACCATCTTCCACTCGGCTCCTGTTCCCACTCTCCTCCTTTCTACAACACACTCGCATTTGTTTTGTTCCCTTTTTGTTAGTTTCTTTTCTTTTTTCTTTTTTAAATGCCTGTTTATTATTTTCCCTTATTCTCCGCCTGTCTGGAGGCGCGCGCGCGAGACGTTCTTCTCTGGGGTCGCGTCTTGTCGCGTGCATGCGTGCGCGTCTGCGTCTGCGTACGTGCGCGCTTTCGTGCGTATCTACGTTATTATTAATTATTATTATTATTATTATGATATTTTCCAGACACAGAGGTTATTGTGTGGTGTGCGCGCGGTGCTACTTGTTCAGAATGAGCACGAAGACAACAATCAGCGTCCTGTGGCTTTGTCTGTAATCATAAGGATAGACATTTAATGCAATAATAATAATAATAATAATAATAATAATAATAATAAGCATAACGCACTGTTGATACATAAATTAAACGTTCGACGGCTTGGTTGGGAAAGATAATGTGATAAATAGGAACAGCATCAACATTCTACACCATACAGGAGCAGGAACCCATCCTTAGTGCAACGATTCAATGTTGACGATGACATCGAATCTGATATGATATATAGCGATACAATTATCATTAATAAGTTGGCGATATCCGTTGATGACTTGTCTCCAAAATGGGATTGAAGTCGAGAGGGGGATGAGAAGAGTATTGATATTGGTAGAGATTTGATATTGACAGAATACTAATATTGATGCTGTACTGATATTGATAGAATATTGATTTTAATTGAGTATTGATATTTCGGTATTTATATTGTACTGATATTGATAGAATAGAACTGATATTGATGTTAGAGAATTGGTACTGTGCTGATAGAATATTGATAATGGTAATGTGCTGATATCGATAGAGCAGTTATATTGATAATGTATTTATATAAAGATGAGCACTGTATTGCACTTAGAGATAGTATTGCATTGTCCAGGAAGGTGGTCTGAATGACGGTTATTCAGTAAGTGTGTGGTGGGTTACATGTTTAACAGCTTGTGAGTAAAAGCTGTTCTTGAGTCTGTTAGTTTTTGTTTTTAGTGTCCCGTACCTTTTTCCGGAGGGGAGAGGGGAGATAAGGGGGTGTTCAGGATGTGTGGGGTCTCTGATGATTCCACCGGCTCTCCTCTGAAGTCTGTCAGTGTAAATGTCACTGGGTGGGGGTCTCGTTATTACCTGTAATTAAGCCTATGACGGTTGTGTCGTCTGTAAATTTGACGATGGTGTTGCTGGTGTGAGTGAGGGAACAGTCGTGCGTGAAGAGAGAGAAAAGGAGGGGGCCAAGAACACACCCCTGTGGTGTTCCAGTGTTCTCTTATCCTGACATTCTGAGACGTTCTTGTCTGTTGCTGAGAAATTATATTGATAGAGTATTGGTACTAATAGAGTATTGATACTGCATTGATATTGATATAGTATTAATACTGTATTGATGGAGTACGCGTATTACTAGAGTATTGATGCTGTACTAATATTGATAGAGTATTAATTTTGATCCTGCCGAAAGGACCATTTCAAAAAATGGCAACATAGAACAAGCATAGCAAGTTTGAAAGCCTCAGCTTCAGTGTGTAACAAGTAAATATCCGGGAACCTAATACAGTGGAACCTCGAGATACGAAAGCTCCAGTCTACAAACGTTTAATTTTACAAAACAATATGCAAAAGATTTTTTGCTTCATTTTACGAAAAATTATTCAGCATACGAAAGAAACCTGTAGGAGCCTAAATGCAGTTTATTTTATTTAGAATAATTTTCATAGTAAAAGGATATAATTCATCATTAAAATGGT